>JAJIBD010023155.1:0-24073 GCA_021461705.1 Cryptotis parvus | reverse complement strand
TGTGGTACCTTACCAGGCCAGCATATCCCTTCAAAGTCTCCCCATCGTGATTCCTCACAAAGAAGCCCTGTTCTTTGGCCTTAGCATACACTAAGTAGTTGGAGTCAATCTTGATGTGGGGGTCACTAATGACCACAAGCTGTAAGGACAGAAAGGTTTGAAGAGCTCATTAGTTTCATATTAAGTCAAAATGTTAATTTATCTTTTAACATAGTTCAGGGGTTAAATTTTACTCAAGTATTAAAATATTTAAGATCAATGGTTTCCAACTGCCAGTCCACAGACCACTGCTGATTCACAGAAATTTCCTGCCAATCTGTGAAGAAGATATTGTTTATCTTTAAGACCTCTTACAAGTTCTACCACTACAGTCCAAGATGGAAGTCCCCAGACCTCTAACTCTCCAAGGGCATCTGTTTGCTCCTGAACATAAAGAGCTTCAAATCATTATATTAGGTCATGGGAATGAGGTCTATAATTGTTACTGGTATTTGGCATATCAAATACCACAAGGGTAGCTTGCCAGGCTTGCCGTGTGGGTGGTCTACTCTTGTAGTCACCTCTAAATCCAGCATTTATTGATGAACTGCGTGGCTGCAAGCGGCCACATGAGCCCGGCTTGTTGTGAGGCTCTTCTGGGGTGGCGGGCCAGGGCTAGAACTTCGCAAATACAACATGGGTAGCTTGCCAGGCCCTACTGTGCAGGTAGATTTTATTTTAAATTTTAAATAAAATTTTTTTGAATTTTTTTTTTTTTCTTTTTTTGCTTCTTGGGGGGGCATGAGGTAGGTCAGACCTGACAATGCTCAGGGGTTATTTATGGTTCTGCACTCAGGAGTTACTCCTGGCAGGTCTCAAGGACCATATGGGATACCCAGGGATAGAACCCAGGTCTTTCTGGGTTCTTTGAGAACTAGGATAAAAAAAAATAATCTGTCTCCTAATTTTAAGACTGGATAATGTATTTTATCATAGAGCCCATAATAAGTGTTTCACAAATGGTTATTCCATATTGAGAAGCTAACAGCACTGGCTCAGGTCAGCTGTGAAAGGCGTAGGGATAAAAGGAACATATTAAAAGGCAACTTCCTGCAATGGAACCCATTTACATGATACATATGCTCCATGATATGTCTCTTTCTTCTCCTCTTCTCTCCATTTCCTTCATTTTCTACCTTTTTACATTATTACCACTACTACCATTATCACATCTGGACTCCCCTCTCCTCAGAGCTCCACCCAGCAGAAGAACTGATCACAGCCCGGCTCGTCAGTGACCCACCCTGCTGCAGTCTTTTTCAAGCCCAGCCCAGGTATGCCAATCCAGAGACTCATACACGGGCAGAGCTGCTACTTGCTCTCCCTGTGCCCAACTGATCACGGGGCATCCGGGAGGGACAGCGGGTTCTAGCCTTGACCCACCACCCCAGCAGAGTGTCGCAAGAAGCCAGAAGAACCCCCACAACATGAGGGCTGCCATTTTCCACATCCGGACTCCCCTTACCTCAGAGCTCCACCCAGCAGGAGAGCTGATCACAGCCCGGCTCGTGGTTGCAAAGTGGCCATGCAGTTCATCAATAAATGCTCATGCTTTCAGGTGACTACAAGAGTGTCCCACCCACACGGCAGAGCATGGCAAGCTACCCATGTCGTATTTGACATGCCAAATACCAGTAACAATTATAGGCCTCATTCCCATGACTTGATGAAATGGTTTGAGGCTCTTTATGTTCCTGAAATGGGCAGATGCCCTTGGGCTATCTCACATGTCACAGAACATATTGAAATGTTACTGGCGCCCGCTCTAGCAAATCGATGATCTACGGGAAGACAGTGATACAGTGATACCATTATTACTACTGCATTACATGTCTAGGGGTTCTCTTCCTCTCCATTTTCTATTTTAATGCTTTCCTTGACCAGACTAACATGTAGGACTGATAGATATAAACCATTGTGGAATCATGTAGAATAAATTATCTGTTTCCTAATTTTAACTAATTTTTTTGTTTTTATTTTTTTCTTCTCGCACTTTTTTTTTTGGGGGGTCACACCTGGCAATGCTCAGGGGTTACTCCTGGATCAGGAATTACTTCTGACGATGCTCAGGGGACCATATGGGATGCTAGGGATTGAACCCAGGTTAGCCATGTGCAAGGAAAACACCTTACATTCTGTACTACCACTCTAGCACCCTCAATTCAAGCTATTAAGAGTTTTTTTTTTTTTTTTTTTTGCTTTTTGTGTCACACCCAGCAATACTCAGGGGTTACTCCTGGCTCTGCACTCTGGAATTACTCCTGGTGGTGATAAGGGGGACCATATGGAATGCTGGGAATCAAACCCGGTTCGGCCGCGTGCAAGGCAAACATCCTACCGGCTGTGTTATCGCTCTGGTCCTTAAGAGTTTTTAAGCCCCACCATTCTCTCTTACTCTTCTGCCCTTAGCCACCCAGGCATACTGACAAGAAAAGCCTTGATCGACTCCCTTGGTTGAAGCCAGAAAGAAGTCCAAGCCACAGGATGCCCAGAACACCCTCTATCCACCATAAAATCAGATCTAGTCCCCTTACCAGCTCTCTCAAATTATTCACAAACAGCTTGGGAAGAAGTCCAGAGAGTCTTATCTGACTAATTATTTCTTACCCTCTTGGTACTGGTGTGCCATCATTCATCTTACATTGAAACCAAATTGTGCATGTGTATGGGATGGGGATATAGCACATCATTACAGGGTAATCACCAATGGGTTGTGGCTGAATGCGGGGTCCCTTCATCCTTGATGGGGTTCCCATGATTTCACCATTGCTTTTGTTATCACAATTACAATTAATTAGAAGGTAGTTTTCATGACATTTTCCTTTTTTTTTTTTTAACTTTTTTGTCATACCTGGCAATGCTCAGGGGTTACTCCTGGCTCTGCACTCAGGAATTACTCCTGGTGGTGCTTGGGAGCCATAATGGATGCCAGGGATCGAACCCGGGTTGACCACGTGGAAAACAAACACCCTACATGCTGTACTACTATTGCTCTGACCTCTTTTTTAATCACAGCTCTCTATTAAGAAACTCCGGAGTTTTTAAAATTGAGAGAAAAGCTTTATGATTGAAAGGCTTATTAGTGTTAACTTATCTCACCTTTCGATTTTTGCTCCTGAGTAGTTCTTGCATCCTCTTGGGGTTTGGGAATCTTTTTCTGATCCCAGGTAAAGTACCTTTTGCCTTCTGTGTGCTCTATATCCAACCACATGACATCATAAGGAATGTCATGTTCATCAAATCCTGCATCTACTGCTTTTACATCTTGCTCGTCTTCATAGTTCCAGCGGCACTGATGGTATCCCAGAGAGAAGAGAGGAGGCATGGCTTGTGTTCCTGAAAGAGGAAAATGGCAATTGGGCCAACTACCTCTGAAATATCAGAATCTGTTTTTCCTTTTAGCAGATGTGACCAAAGCAGATATAACTACAGCATTGTAATAAGGATTACAATGAATCTGTAGGCTGTTTCTGGTAGTTTTGTTATCTTCGTTATATTAAATCTTCTAAACCATGAACTTTTCAATTTTTTGTTCACATTTAGAAATTCTTTCATTTTTTTCCAGAAATTTTTTGTAGTTTTTAGTATCCAAGTCTTTCATTTCCTGGCTAAGTTTATTCCTAAATATTTTTGCTCTTTTGAACAAGACAATCACTGTATCACTGTATCACTGTCTTCCCATTCATCATCAATTTGCTCGAGCGGTAACATTTCCATATGTCCTGTCTCATGCTAGTAGAGCCCAAGGGCATCTGCTTGCTCCAGGAACATAAAGAGCCTCAAACCATTCCATCAGGTCATGGGAATGAGGTCTATAATTGTTACTGGTATTTGGCATATCAGATACGACACGGGTAGCTTGCCAGGCTTGTCTTTCATAAGATAAGGTGTATTAACAAGACTTAACAATGAAATGAACAAAACAGCCTGCCTGCCTTCCTCCTTCCTACCCTCACTCCCACCATCTCTCCTTCCTTCCTTTCCTTAGTTTTTTTTTTTTTTTTTGCCAGACCTGGAAGTGTTAAAGGGATTACTACCTGCATAGTGCTCCCGTTTACTACTGGAAATGATCAGGAGGGGATCATGCAATGCCAGGGACTGAACCCAGGCTTCCTACATAGAAGAAATATCTCCAATGCCATAAGACTGTTTTCCTAAAATATTTCTAGATTGCTCTTTGCTAGTGTATATATAACTGGTCTTTGTTCATAGGTCATATGCGCCATAACTTCGCTAATTTATTAGTTCTAGTAAATTTTTCAGTGATTTTGCTGATTTTATATAATGCAGGATCATTTCATTTGCAAATACAGACTTTTTATCCCTTCCAATTTTGATATTTTTATTATTTTTTACCTACCTAATTGCTCTGGCTAGAATAAACAATACAATATTCATCAGCCATGGCTAAAGCAGGCTGTCTTCCACTATTACAGAAAAGCTTACAATATTTCATCACAGAGTATGGCATTAGTCGTGAATTTTTCATAAATGCTTTTTTATCACGCTGAGGAAGTTTTCTTCTATTCTTAGTTTTTTGACTGTTTAAACAAGAAATAGTGTTGGATTCTGTTAGATTTTTTGTGTATCAATTGGTATGATCTTTCATATCTTCTAAAGTGCTCCAGTGTTACAGTGTATATTTTAATGAAGAAGACAGTAAAGTCCAGAATGGAATATGGGTCAATTGAGATAAAAGTAGAGAAAATGTAGAATTTAGTGTTTGAGGGAGGACAAATGGCAACTATTAAGGATTAGAGGGTGGTAAGTTCTAGAAAGCACAATGTCTAACTGTGTTGAATGGGATGAAGATGGGAAGAGAACTTGCTATTTAGCTTTGGTGAGTTGTTCATAAATTCTAAAGGCTAGTTTATGTAATATATAATAAATACCAACTTCTGACAAATGGGAAAAAGAAACATCATATAATAAAATGGCACTTTTACATGAAAATACCTGTGAGGTATGAGTACTGCCTGAAGACATCAGAAGGTGTGGGTCCTGTTAGCAGAAAAACATCAATGATTCCACTCTCTGACATCCAGTGTACATCAGTTTGAGATCTGACCTTTTGTTTAGCAGCAACTGGGTCTACCCGGCCTGTGCATAGTAGAAAAGGAAAGGACTGAAGATTGAAAAAGTTTCCCTTTAACTTGCACCACCCACTCATATGGAACAATCTATTCTTTACTAGTTAGTATTGATAGCCACAATTTTATAGCAAACTTTGGAGGCAGAGAGCTGCCACAACAAAGCTAAAAACCATGGCAGAACTTTACTGATTTGTTCTTTTGTAGGTGTGACAAGCAGCCCCATTCACTGCTCACCTCAGTTGCAGGCTTCATATTGATTTCCACTAGTGTCTCTGAAGCATTCAACCAGAAAATACCCAATGTCCTGCCTAGTTTGTGGGCTAGGAGATAAGGCACTGAACCATAAATACCCATCTTGTCATGTATTTTATATCCATATACATCTAGATTATAAAGGCGGTATGCATCTCCATCACTGAAACACACAGAATAAGGATTATCTTAATTATGTCACAAATACTATTAATCAATATCAATGAATTAATGAACATTAATGACTATTAATTAATATAATTCATTATTAATACTAATGAATTCATTATTCATAACACTATGAGTACACTATTCATTAATATTAATGAATATCAACAAATTATTAATGAACAAACCATTAATGAATATTTTTTCTCCTTTTCAAACACTTGAGTCCTATGTATCTTCCAAAACTCAACTTCCCCACTTCCCTACAGTTTTCCTAATCAAACTTGAGAATCTATGATTCTTCTCCTTTACTTTATTTGATATCCCCTGACTGGACAATTCGCTTGCATGATCTCATATTTTACATATATTTCTGACTATCTGAGAGGGAGTACTGTTTCCTGTGAATCCACTACAATAGTGAGTATACAGTAAGTATCACTGACAAATTTTGTGAGTATTACTCTGTCACTAAGACAAAAGAGTGCTTTTCGGACATGCTTCATAGTGCTGAGTAGGAAAGGGATCAGGAACTGAACAGGGGTGTTAACCAGAGTTCAGGCTGGTATAAGAGCAGCAGAAAACAGGTCACTGGTACACCTGCTGCAATGCCCACCCACTAAGTAAACAGTTCTGAACTTGGAAACATATGGGATTATATGAAACTGAAAAGCTTCTGCACCGCAAAAGAAATGGTGACCAAGATACAAAGACAGCCCACAGAATGTTAAAGAATTATCTGTCAATGATTATCTGATAAGGGGTTAATATCAAAGGTATACAAGACACTGGTAGAACTTTACAAGAAAAAAAATCCAACCCCATTAAGAAATGGGAAGAAGAAATGAACAGAAATTTCAAAAAAGAAGAAATTTGAATGTCCAAAAGGCATATAAAAAAGTGCTATTCATCATTAATCATCAGAGAGATGCAAATCAAAACAATGAGGTATCATCTCATATCACAGAGACTGGCAAACATCCAAAAGAGCAAGAACAACCAGTGCTGGTGTGGATGCGAAGAGAAAGAGACTCTCATCCGTTGTTGGTGGGAATGTTGATTGGTATAGCCTTTATGGAAAACAATTCCTTCAAAAACTAGATATTGAGTTTCCATTTGACCCAGCAATACCACTCCTGGAAATATACCCTGGAGACCCAAAAACACACAGCAGAAACACCATCTGCATTTTTATATTCATTGTAGCACTATTCACAATAGCCAGAATCTGGAAACCACCAGGGTGCTTGAGAATAGAAGACTGGATAAAGAATTGGTACATCTTTTTGTGTAGAGGTACATTGGTACATCTACACAATGGAATACTATGCAGCTGTCAGGAAAAACAGTCATGAAATTTACCTACAAATGGATGGACATGGAGATTATCATGCTGAGTGAAATTAGTCAAAAGGATAAGGACATATATAGAATGACTGCATTCATTTGTGGGATTTAAATATATACTAGTTTCCCGGTAAGGGGCTCGGCCAGCTTCTGGCCAAGTCCAACATTGCTCCAAGGGTTTGCTCTCATGTGCGGGGAGAGACCACGCTGGTCGGACTCGGAGTGGAGTTTTGGGCCCTGCACTATCCTCCGCCTCCATGCCAGTTGCCCCAGAAGAAAGAGACCCACCCATGCCAGACCCACAGCTAATCTGCAACCCTGGAAGAGATCCAGACCCATCCACTTCAGACTCACAGCTGTGCTAATTGGCTGGCCCCCACGTGGAAGCAACCCATGGAGCTGACCTCCCGGTAAGGGGCTCGGCCAGCTCCTGGCCGAGTCCAAAATTGCTCCAAGGGTTTGCTCTCATGTGCAGGGGAGAGACCACGCTGGCAGGACTTGGAGTGGAGTTTTGGGCCCTGCCCTTTCCTCCGCCTCCATGACAGTTGCCCCGTAAGAGAGAGACCGACCTATGCCAGACCCACAGCTCCCTTGGCAAGTGGCCGTGCGATATTCTTAGAGAATGCTGATTTTAGGATAAGGTCCTTCCCAAGATCTTTCACATTTATACATTGTATACGGTTCTAGACAGGTTCTAACTGATACCAGTAAGCCTAACAGGAAGCCAGAGCAAACCACACATCATGCAGTCAGTCATTCTCAACATCTAGACTCCATAGTTCCTCAGAGCTCCATCCAAGAGAAAACCTGATCTTTCCCCTTTAAGTTTCATCAGTAAATGCTAGAGATGAGAGCCTTCTACTGAAACTATACCACCTACACAGCAGAGGCTGGCAAGCTACCCATGTTTTATTTACTTGTTATGCCAAAAACTAGTAACAATTACGGACTTCAGTTCCATGACCTGAAGAATGGTTTGGGGCTCTTCCTGTCCCTGAAGCAAGCAGATGCCCTTGGGTTACACTTGCTTGTGACAGAACTTATGGAGATGTTACTAGTGCCCACTCGAGCAAATCGATGAACAATGGTGTCGGGGCGCTCCGCCGGGTCCCCGACAGTGCCGGACAGAGGTTGTCTTCTACCTCCGAGGACGCCGGGAGAAAGATGAAAACTCACGAGTCCGGTGCAGTTCCAAAAATGGCTTTTAATAGTACAAAAGCTCTTCCACAGCACTCCAATATAATGAAAAACTTTAGCTCTGGTCCGAACTTAGATCATACAAAAGAGCCTAAGTCTCCCACCAAAGAGAGAGGATCTCACCCGAGCTGAGTCCTACCCAGAAGAAGGAGCAAAGGCCAAAGAGCAAAAGGCCAAAAGCCAAAAGCCAAAAGCCGCAGGAGCCAAAAGCTGAAGGCTGAGGAACCAAAAGGCAAAAGGTAAAGGTGAAGGGGCCTCAAGTCAGCCCCTTATATACACCAAAGTAACCTAATTGGGAGGTTGTCATGCCAACAAAGAACCCTAAACAGAGTGTAGTGCCACACCCTATTGTAGGTATAAACAAAGGTTACACCAAGGACTAATCCCGAGATTATCTCTTATGTAAAACACTGGAGAGAGAGGGGCTGATATAAAGTAATACATCTTAACTTCATGAGCTTCATGTAATCTAGATGGTACCCACAAGGTCCTTATTATTATCTGCACCAGTGTGATTCTGAGTATCTTGTTCTCATGTACTGAAAGGGTCATACTCGCCTGCTTAGAGCAAACTAGTATGATCCTTCCTATAGTCTTCCTTTTAGTCTCAGCGTAGCCAGGGTGGTAGTCTCCTGGTAAATTCTAACTGTCCCACGTTGGGTGCAGTGGGTATAAAAGAGGAGCTGTGCCCAATCTAGAAAACATAGAAGTCTTAGTAGATGTATAAGTCAGAAGTTATTCAATCAAGGTGACTTCTGTAAGTGCCACACCCTCTAGCAGTGTTTACATAGAAGAGAGATCTCATTAAAATGAACATTGGCTTAAATAAGATTAAGCTGGGAGTGAGCAAAACAACAAAACTCCCAGATTAGCTAAACATGTCCTCCAACACAATGGGAAGACAGGATATAGTGATACCAGTTTTCTATTAATTGTTGGAAACAGTAACGCCAGACTAGGATTGAGCATTGAATGTAGCAAAGAATTTACAGGACAATCCCTAAATGTATGTAGGGCAAGCCACAATGTATAAGAGAAGGGGGAAAGAGTGAAAGAGAGAGAGAGAGAAAGGGAGAGAGAGAGACAGAGAGAGAGAGAATAGGAAAATTGCCTGCCGTGGAGGCAAGTGGGGAGGGAGGGAATATGGGGACATTGGTGGTGGGAAATGTACACTGGTGGAGGCAGGGGTGCTGGAATACTGTATGACTGAAACCCAATAATGAACATCTTTGTAATTGTATAACTCATGGTAGAATAATAAAAGAAAATTAAAAAAAAAGTTAAGCTGGGGGCCAAAGCGATAGCCCAGCGGGTAGGGTATTTGCCTTGCACGCGGCTGGCCTGTGCTGGCCCGGCATCCCATATGGTCCCCTGAGCTCCGCCAGGAGTAATTCCTGTGTGCAGAGCCAGGAGTAACCCCTGAATCAAATTTTGAGATGCCAAATTTTTCCATTCTCTGAGCCTATTTTTTTGTAAAATCCATTTTTTAGGTCAGTGTCCTTTTCATAGTATTTTATTGTAAGGTTGCACAGAAACACCTTGAGAAATAAAAACAAAACCCACATGTATGATGTGATAAAGATATTTCTATTCCAACCACAGCAGCTAATTTTAAAATACACTTGTTTTTCTATACTTTTAGGATCAACATTGTAGCCTTTATTATTATATTTTTTCCCCACTGCTCTGAGTGATCATTCAAGGACAATTCTTAAAGTTTCAGTTGGCATATCAAAGAGGAAATAGGCACATATTAATACTGACTCAGACATTTGACCTATTTTCTTTTTTTTAAAAGTATTTTATTATACCACCGTGAGATATACAAATAAAAGATATACAATTAAAAAGTTCATGTTTGGGTTTTGGTCATACAGTGTTCCAGCACCCGTCCCTCCACCAGTGCCCATCTCCCACCACCAACTACCCGGTTCCCCCCCCCCCTTCCCCAGCCCACCTCAATGGCAGGTTCTTTATTTCTTTCCCTTTCTCTCTCTTTCTCTTTTCCTTCCCTTCCAGACTATGGATTACAGAACATACATTAAAAGGTTGTCATGTGTATCCTTTTGCCTCTATTTAATGCTCAGTTCTAGGTTGGCATTAGTACCCTCGACAATTATTAGCACCCTGCTCCATTTTCTGTCTTACCTAACCTCTGACTCCCACACGTCTGTGATAATTTCCACCTTTGACAAGACCTCCTGATATATGTTTCACTTGACCTTGGATATTGGTATCATAATATGTACATATATATTTATGCCATGCAAATAAATGCAGTCATTCTGTATCTGTCTCTCTCCTTCTGGCTAATTTCACTCAACATAATCTTCTCCATGTCCATCCATTTATAGGCAAATTTTATAACTTCATTTTTCCTAACAGCTGCATAGTATTCCATTGTGTAGATGTACCAAAGCTTCTTTATCCACCTATTTTCTTTTAAAAAAAAATTCCATCCAGAAACCAGAGCCTCCCACGCAAACTTTTATCTTCACTTTACCCAGTATTTTTAAGCTGGTGTGATTCTGCATGTTGTGGGATCCCATAGAGATGTTCAAATCCATGCAAAGAGAAATCCAATCCAATGGATGTAGGGCCTGTTGGAGCCAGGACACACAGAATGAAATTTACTTTTCAGTAAGAAAATAAGGAGACTCAGTTAACTATACATGAAGCAAAATGACTAGAAAGTGATTACATCAAAGACTTAAATTTAGTCTTAGGCAAAAGAATCTGACATTAAATAGTTATGTATTAAAGAAGTTTATACGAAGGAGAAGATGAAAAACATTATAGTTACAAAAAGGAGAGCCTAAAAACCCTATTTGTAAATTTAGGACATGTTGTCAATTCTGATTTTAAGTGAGGTTGTATGTAAAAGGCTAGAACAGGGGCTCTTCAGGACTTATGGAGGGTCTAATTATACAGGATGAAAAAAAAAGGAAGAGGAAAACATTTTCCTACCCCTTCCCCAACTATATAAGCCTCAAGTGTCTGAAAGCGACAAACTGCCTATCTATACCCCTGGCCCACCTTACCACTAAACCCATTGGGAAAAAGTCACAAATGGGCATATACTAGCCATGTGAGTTAAGGGGGAGGTTTAGAAAAGTTTTAAAGCTACTGACTTGGAATGTTAGAGCTGATTAGAACTTGGTAGACATCACTTGAAACACACTGAAAATAGAATGTGGAATTTAAGGCTCTCTGACCTACAGAGAGAGCAAAGTGTTTGGATTTAGGACCCTCCTGAGATCATAAGCCCCTGAGGTCTATACCTTCATTCCACAAACAGCCTATAATCACCATTGCTCTTTTTCAATGCACTGAAGAAAGGGGGATTCAAATAGGAGATTTCTGTTGATCTTGCAGAAGTACTTGTTTAGGTTATAACGCGCTCGAGGATTTTCATACTGTAACATTTAGCCATTTTGGAAAGAGCTGTTTTAATACTAAACCAGTTTCTATTTTACCGTTAGCTTTGATATCCACAAATTCCCCAAATTTCTCTTCCCATTGGCCTAGATCTTGATTTTCCTGTTGGTACAGAAAAAGAGAAGCAAAAATATTTTTATAAACAGTAACAAAGTTTGTGACAACAAAATAGTTTGTGCAAGTTATTGAAAACTAGCCTGAGAAAATTCATTTCTTTTAAAAGACTAATGAATTTTTAAAATTATATTGCTTTTAGCAAATCAGGTTGTGTTCTAAATTAATTTTAATAAAATTCATTTTAAATTACAGCTGAAATAAATTTTTATTGTGGTAAAATATACCACAAGTGACAGCAAATACATTCATATTGTGTGTAGCCGTATTCATCATCTCCTGAAATGTTGCATCTTCCCACACTGTACTCTGAATCTATTAAATAAAAACTTCCCAGGCTGGAACTATAGTGCAGTGGGTAGGGCACTTGCCTTGTATGTGGCCAACCTGGTTGTGAACCCCATTATCACATATGATCTCCTGAGTCTACCAGGAGTGATCCCTGAGTACAGAGTCAGTTTTTGATTAAACACTGGCAAGGCTTACAAATGGCGTCTATGTCATTTGGCACTATCTATCTTCCCGTTCATCATCTATTTGCTTGAGCAGGCACCAGTAATATCTCCATATGTCCTGTCTCATGCTAGTAGAACCCAAAGGCATCCGCTTGCTGCAGGAACATAAAGAGCCTCAAACCATTATATTAGGTCATGGGAATGACCTAATATAAATGTTACTGGTATTTGAGATATCAAATACAACATGAGCAGCTTGCCAGGCTTGCTGTGCGGGTGGCATACTCTTGTAGTCACCTCTAAATAAAGCATTTATTGATAGTTTTTTTTTTTTCAATCCGGTCCAGGTATGCTGAACCAGAGACTCTCAGACATGGGGCAGAGCTGCTACTTGCTCTCCCTGTGCCCAGCCACTCATGAGGCGCCCAGGAGGCATGGCGGGTTCTAGCCCTGGCCTGCCACCCCAGCAGAGCCTCACAACAAGCCAGACGACCCTCCCGACTCCATGTGGGCCACCATTTTCCACATCCGCTCTTCCCTCTTGTTACAACTCCACCCAGGAGACCAGACTATTACAGCACGGTTCATCATCATTTGGCATCAATTTTTTTTTTTATTTTGGTTCACACCTGGTGATGCTCAGGGGTTATTTCTGGCTTAGCACTCAGGAATTACTCCTGGCGGTGTTCAGGGAACCATATGGGCTGCAGAGGATCAAACCCAGGTAGGTTGTGTGAAAGGCAAATGCCCTCCCAGCTGTATTATTGCTCCAGCCCCAACACCAAAATCTTTTTTTTTTTTTTTTTTGCTTTTGGGTCACACCCGGCAATGCTCAGGGGTTACTCCTGGCGATGCTCGGGGGGACCATATGGGATGCCAGGGATCGAACCCGGACCGGCATAGGCCGACCCGCGTGCAAGGCAAATGCCCTACCCGCTGGGCTATGTGCTCCGGCCCCAATCTTTACATAATCAAAAATGATACAAAAGCATTTTGGAAAAGGTAGTCATGGGGCAGGAGTGTATACAATTCAGTGTTAGAGATTATGTTTTGCATGTCTGAGATCCTGGGTTCAACTCTGATACTATAATTAACCTCCCAAAGAAAACATTTATATATATATATATATATATATATATATATGTATATCTCTTCAGAACTCCACCCAGCCGACCAGCCCATCACAGCCCGGATCATCGACACCCACCCTGCCTCAGTTTCTTCCTCAATCCGGCCCAGGTATGCTGGTCCAGAGACTCTTAGACATGGGGCAGAGCGGTTCCTTGCTCTCCCTGTGCTCAGCCGTTCATGAGGCAGTCGGGAGGCATGGTGGGTTCTAGCCTTGGCCCACCACCCCGGCAGAACCTCACAACAAGCCAGACGACCCCCCCCCACCCACTCCACGGCGCCGCCATTTTCCACATCCGGACTTCCCTCTCTTCAGAACTCCACCCAGCCGACCAGCCCATCACAGCCCGGCTTCATGGCCGCGGCGGTTCATCAATAAATGCTTTATTTGGAGGTGTTTAAAGAATATGCCTCCCGCACGGCAAGCCTAGCAAGCTGTTCGTGTTGTATTTGACATGCCAAATGCCAGTAACAATTATATTAGGTCATTCCCATGACCTAATATAATGGTTTGAGGCTCTTTATGTTCCTGTAGCAAGCCGATGCCCTTTGCTCTACTGGCATGAGACAGGACATATGGAGATTTTACTGGTGCCCGCTCTAGCAAATAGATGATTAACGGGAAGATCGTGATCGTGATGATATATATATATATATATATATATATATATATATATATATATATATATATATATATATATGATTTAGAAAATTGTGAGGCAAAATATTTAGTGCCACATTATTTAGATCTGTTTTGAGAGACCCTAACAAAAGATTTATTTTGGCAAAGATAAATACTTTCCTTCAATTAGTCAAACTATAGGTTATGGTGTTATATTGGCTTTAGAAGTTAAGAGATGGTATGATGATTGCTCAGGACCATAAACTTCTGATCTAAAGACATATACTAGGATGACTAGGGATTGTAGCTAAGTGGTAGACCATAGGCTTTGCATGTTTCAAATCCTAGGTTCAGTCCTGAAACACAAAAATTAATTGAGTTGTGAGACTTCTTTATGTTTTACTAGAAAAAAAGTCTTTTTCTCTAGTAGCTGAAAAAAGTTTTTATTTTATTTTTTTTGCTTTTTGTGGTGGGGGTCACACTTTGGCGATGCTCAGAGGTTATTCCTGGTTCTGCACTCAGGAATTACTCCTGGCGGTGCACTCGAGATATGGGACGCCTGGGATCGAACCCGGATTTGCCGTGTGCAAGGCAAATGCCCTACCCGCTGTGCTATCGCTCTGGCCCCCGAAAAAAAGTTATTAAAAGTTGTGTGAGTGGGGGCCGGAGAGATAGTCCAGTGGGTAGGACATTTGCCTTGCATACGGCCGGTCCATGCCGGCCTGGGTTCGATCCCCGGCATCCCATATGGTTCCCTGAGCACCGCCAGGAGTAATTCCTGAGTACAGAGCCAGGAGAAACCCCTAAGCATTGCCGGGTGTGACCCAAAAAAGCTATATATATATATACATATGTATATGTATATGTGTATGTATATATATATATGTATGTATGTATATACATATATATGTATGTATGTACATATACATATATATGTGTATATATATAGTGTGAGTGAAATGTATAGTTTTTAAAGAGTCCATCACTCATTTCTAAGTTGTTTCTACCTAATGAAAACTCTGTTAAGTGTCACTACCTTTTTTTAAACATATCTGAATTCTTAATGCAGAGACTGTTATATTTCCATATGGCTTCGTGTAAATTGGCTTGAGAACTCCTTCAAACAGTATGGAGCAGTTGCCTCTTTGGCGTGGACGGGACCCTGACGACCCCACGGCAGAGAATCACGCAAGATCTAGCTTTCATCAGAGGGTGTGTGACTCAAAAACCAACCCAAAATTAGCAAATAAAAGGTCTCCTAAAGTGGATTTGACACATTGTCTCAAAACTGTGTATGGCAAGGCCTTAGTTATCCTAAATTTTTCTATTTAAAAATGGTGGGGGCTGGAACAATAGTACAGTGGGTAGGGTGTTTGCCTTGCATGTGGCTGACCCAGGTTGGATCTCTGGCATCCCATATGGTCGCCTGAACACAGCCAGGAGTAATTCCTGAGAGCAGAACCAGAACCAGGAGTAACTCCCGAGCATTGCCGGGTGTGACCCAAAAAAAAAAAAATGGTGAAGCCAGGGCTAAGACTCAGTGGTGAAATGCATGCTCTTCATATGAGGCCATGGGCTCAATTCCTGTCACCCCTGCCCCCCCAATCTTCCTCTTGTCCATATTACACTGGAATCTTTTCACCATTCTTAGTGGTGATAGCTACTGTTAGAGATGCTTGGCAGATGCTCTTAGTTTTGAAAAAATTTTTTTTTTTTTTTTTTTTGCTTTTTGGTCACACCCGGCAATGCTCAGGGGTTTCTCCTGGCTCCGCTCAGGAATCACTCCTGGCGGTGCTCGGGGACCATATGGGATGCCGGGGATCAAACCCGGGCCGGCATGGGCCGGGCGCAAGGCAAAAGCCCTACCCACTGGGCTATCGCTCCGGCCCCTGAAAAGAAATTTTAAAGAGGGCCCATTCTTTATAATTTAGTCAAATAATTCATATAGAACTGCTGGGGACTACTCCCAGGTCTGTGCTTGGGATCTCTTCCAGCAGTACAGAGGGACCACATGTTGTTGGGGATCAAACCTAACCTCCCACAAATAAAGCATGCACTCAGCCTTTGACCTAACTCTCAACTCCAAATTGAACAAATTTCTTTGTTTTTGTTTTGAGGTCACACCAGGTGGTGTTTAGGGAGTAATTCTGGCTCTGTGCTCAGGGATCACCTCCTGCTGCCAGGGGGCCAGGGATCATACCCATGTTAGCCACGGGCAATGCATGCCCCTACCATATGTACTATCTCTCTGGGGGCCAGAGCGATAGCCCAGCGGGTAGGGCATTTGCCTTGCACGTGGTCAACCTATGCCAGCCTGGGTCGATCCCCGGCATCCCATATGGTCCCCCGAGCACCGCCAGAAGTAATTCCTGAGTGCAGAGCCAGGAGTAGCCCCTGAGCATTGCCGGGTGTGACCCAAAAAAAAGCAAAAAAAAAAAAAAAATACTATCTCTCCAGCTCTCCCAAAGCAAGCTTTTTGAAAATGAAATCAGGCATGCTCTTCCAAGCTCATGTTCTCTCGTGAGCATGTATCTTGCCTGCTTCTCTGTCTCTTTGCTTGCCTAGTCTCTTTCCTCACATCTTTATGAAAAAGTCTCAATAAAACTACCTTGCTTCCGAGAGAGAGAGAGCGAGATAGAGAGAGACAGAGAGAGATAGAGATAGATAGATAGATAGATAGAGAGAGAGAGAGAGAGAGAGAGAGAGAGAGAGAGAGCACAGCGGGTAGGGCGTTTGCCTTACATGTGGCTGACTTGGGTTTGATCCCCAGCATCCCAAGGGATGCCTACCATAGACGCAGGCTGGGAACATTGGTGGATGGAAATAGTTTGCAACTGTGTATCTCATGGTGGTATAAGAAAAAAAAAAAAAAGAAAAATAGATAATAATTATTAGCAATTTTGTAAGTAGAGGAATGGTCTAATGCCAATCTTTACCTATGAACTCAGTTTTGGTGCTTTTTTTTTTTTTTTTTTTTGCATTTTGGGTCACACCCGGCGATGCTCAGGGGGTTACTTCCCTGGCTCTTTGCTCTGGAATTACTCCTGGCGGTGCTTGGGGGACCATATGAGATGCCGGGATCAAACCCAGTTTGGCGCGTGTAAGGCAAACGCCCTACCCGCTGTACTATCACTCCAGCTCCAATTTTGGTGCTTTTGGATACAATTTAATGAACATATATTTTGTATTCATAGAAAGAGTTTTGCCAGCTTAATAGAACTTAACCCAAATACCCAAATATGAACATCTTTGTAACTGTATATCTCAAGGTGGTATAATGAAAACATAGAATTAAAAAAATAGAAGTTATTAAGAAGAAAAAAAAAAACCTACCTTGCTTCACAAAAAACAAAAACAGAAATTAGACCACATATCCCTGCTTTCCAACACTTTTCTATAGTTTTCCTTTGCTTTTAGGATAAAGCTCAAAACAGCTGACATTACTTAGAACAATTATTGATGCTGGAGGATTTGATCACCAATTCCTTGAATACTGTCTGGTATATTGAATGTGCTCAATAATTATTTGTTGAACAAAAGAATTATTATAACTCTACACAGAATTAACCCTACCTACTCTTTTTGTTTACCTGTAAAAATACATATAATTTCTATAAATATGTTCCTTCTTACGTCAAGATCTTTTTTTTTTTTTTTTTTTTTTTTTTTGCTTTTTGCTTTTTGGGTCACACCCAGCGGTGCTCAGGGGTTACTCCTGGCTCTGAACTCAGGAATCACTCCTGGCAGTGCTTGGGGGACCATATGGGATGATGGGTATCGAACCCGAGTCGGCTGCATGCAAGGCAAACGCTCTACCCACTGGGCTATCGCTCTGGCCCCACGTCAAGATCTTTGAAATGGAAACTTACTCTATCTGGAATATGGAATACTATTCTTTACAAAATTTTCTGATTTATGTGTCATCATGCTTTAAATTTAACATTATTAAGTGCAGAGAAATGTAAAAAAATACGCATTTTGGGAAAATTACTCTTTCCCAAAACACATCTTGGTAAGTCCCTTGTATTTTTCTACAGCTCCCTTTTGTAACACTTCTCATGCTTCTAATTAGTCTGTTTTCCCAACAGAGTTTAAATTTCATGGAAAAGGCCAGGATTTATTTTCCATTGCCAATGTTCCTAATCTAGCATAATTTTCTGTGCCTGGATAGAGTTGCCACTCAGCAATTATCTGTCTTAAAAACGAATAAACATGTGACCCAATGAAAAAAGGCAAGCAAGAGGTAAATGGTCCGAGATATAAGGGCTGATCATTTAACAAATACTCATCTGTAGAAGAAGGGAGGAACATAGGCCATTATATACCACATAAAGATGGTGCAAAATACTAAAAAATGACAAATTGCTCAATCTAGATTACCTGAGAGGTGTTAGTTGATGCATCCTCTTCATATTTTTTAGTATCTCTGTTTTAATATAAATAAAGTTGCTTCAAACATGCAAATACTGACAGAATTTTGCCCAATAAAAATATATTCATTTGTTTCAAAACCCCTTAAACTAATACTTTATTAATAGAAACCTCATTAGAAAATAGAAATAGGTTTATGAAACTAGAAAGTAATTCAATAGATTGATTTCCTACAAAGAATTTCAAAATTCTTATAATTTTTCTTTTTAATTTTTTGTAAAAACACATTTATCATCTTTTAAAATCATGAATGTAATATATCTTCATAATATTTTAACCAAAAATAAGTGATGTAGAACATAGCTCTCTTCATCCAATGTTACCCCAACACAGGACAATTTAGTGTATTGTCTTCCATAATGATTGTGACAACTTACTCTATCACTCATGGTTGTATTTGAATGTTTATTTCTCCCCATTTGTAATATATTGAACTTTATCACTGTTTTGAATCTGAAAATTTAGAAAATATAATGTACTTAATATATATTTATGATCATTCATGATGTAGATTACCTTTTATAAATTGTACAGATAGACAATTCCTCTATCTGTGAATTGTCTATCTGTACAATTATACATTTTTTCTTTAATATATAGCAGCATAAGATACAGAAGACTATGTGCAAGTTTTGAAAAAATAATATGAAAATGAACAATTATGAACCTATTCATGAACAAAAGCAACAGAAATGGTCTGTTCCTCTGAAGTTACTGTGAGCCTCTCTTTAGATACATTTCCCTTCACCCTTCAACCTTAAGAGATAACTACAAAATTTTGTGTGCGATAGCTCCTTGCAGTTTTTAAATAGTATTCTTACTTGTGTAAAATCCCCAAACATATACCATTTGTTTTTCCTTTACACAAATATTCTGTGATATTTAAAATTAATATTAATTTTTTGATATTTAATTATGTTAATATGCATTGCTCCAGTGTGCACCACACACTTTTTGCTAGGACTTTAAAAATTGATTTGTACAAGCTCTTTATATATTGTATACATTATTTTCAATGGTTAAATATAAGGTTAAAATGTACTTATGGTTATAAATAGTATGGCTAGGGAGAGAGTTCAACAGGCTGAGCAAATGCTTTACATACAGTAGGTCTGGGTTTGATCCTCAGTACTGCATGGTGGCCTGAACACTACCAGTGTTGAGCATGACCCCTGAGCACCAAGCCAGGAGCAGCCCCTCAGCACTGCCAGGTAGGACCTTTAAAAAGCAAAATAGAGGGGCCTGAGTGCAATACAGCGGTTAAGGCATTTGCTTCCAGTCCCTGGTAACCCATATGGTTCCCTAAGCACCACCAAGAATAATTTCTGAGGGCAGAGTCAGGAGTGACTCCTGAACATAGCCAGTATAACTCAAAAATAAAAATTCAATGGTATATTGCCTTTTTTATTAAAATTTATTTTGAGAAAAAATTTAGGTTCACAGCCCAGTTGAAAAACTAACTGAGGGGCCAGAGCGACAGTCCAGCGGGTAGGGCTTTTGCCTTGCACGGCTGGCCTAGTGCCGGCCCAGGTTCGATCCCGGCATCCCATATGGTCCCCGAGCACCGCCATTCATGAGTGCAGAGCCAGGAGTAACCCCTGAGCATTGCAGGGTGTGACCCAAAAAAGCAAAAAAAAAAAAAAAAAAAAAACCCGAAAAAGAAAAAACTAACTGAAAAGCTAATAGGGTTCCCATATACTCACTGCTCCCAAATGTCCATAATCTTCTCCATTGTTAGTATTCCACATTAAAATGGTACATTAACAACCAGAATCCATAGTTTACAGGATGGTTGACACTTGGTGCTAATATTCATTGGTTTTTACAAGTGTATAATTCCATGTATTCAATACTATAGTACAGATTTTTTAAATCCTCTATTCTCTACATAAACATTATTCCATCCACCTGGCTCCTGGAACCCACTAATTTTGGAGACAGACTTTCCGTATTATCAGATAGTTTAACAGATAAAGAATATAGCCTTTATCAGGTTGGCATCTTTCATTTGGTAATACAATCAAGATATTTTCTTGTCTTTCAGTGCTTGATAATTTGCTTGTATTTTCATTTTTAGGGGTTCTCTCAAACTATGCTCAAAGGGCTTTCCAAGTTGTGCTCGAAGATGTTAGGAGTTTAACATCTATTAGATAGAAATATTTCCTGTATTATCTATTTATAACCTATTACTCACAAACATGTTTTCTTAAGTTTGTTTCTTATTTTAATGAACCAAGTACTGTACAAAATTACCTTTGTTTTTGAGGACTCTGCAGGTGTTCAAAATATAATTGGCCCAGAGAGTTTATGCTCATGACAACCTCTTTTTCAGACACAAAGTCTATCTTGAATGGGTTTTCAAAGACACGGCACTTCAGATCTCCTTTTCCATCTGCCAATACCAGATTGCCTGTATCCCCTGAACATGAAGTTAGCCTAAAAAAAACAAAGCAGGAAGAAAAAAATTAATTGCCATTCATTTACACAGCTCTATGCAACACCCAAAAGCAAAGTAATTGGTAAATCAATGTTAGTGTGATATATAATATGCAAGCATTAGAGATTCTTCACTGAAAGCATGAATTTTTGTGTTGGACAGGTTGACTTTAACAATGCTTTTCCATGCACTAGGTGTATAAATCTGAGCAAATTAATCTTTTTTTTAAATTTTTTTATTTTTACAATTACAAAGATATACAATTAAAAAGTTGATATTTGGGTTTTGGTCATACAGTGTAGCAGCACCCATCCCGCCACCAGTGCCCATCTCCCACCACCAACGTCCCCGGTTCCCTCCCTCTTCCTCCAGCCCTCCTCCTTGGCAGGTTCTTTATTTCTTTCCATTTCTCTCTCTTTCTCTTTTCCTTTCCCTCCAGACTATGGATTACAGAACATACATTAAAGGGTTGTCATGTGTATCTTGCAAATTAATCTTTATATTCTTTGGTTTCCCCAATTTTTTAAACTGGAATTTTTAAAAGCAGAAACAAATGTGAGTTTTTAAGGGGATAATTGAGATCATGCATTTCATGCAGTTAGCACAATGCCTAATACATAAAAAGCACTTAACAAATGTTAGCCATCATCACCATTATTACCTGGGTGTGGACAGTGTAGCAACACTTTAATGCATAGAATCTAAACATTTGCTTTTTCTTTTTCATTCCAACTATGTATTTAGAAACTGAGGAAATAACATAGGTTGGATAACTGACCCACTGAGTTCAGAGAGAGACAGAACTAGGTCACTCTTTTATCTATTTACCACCTGATTCCCATCCGGCTTCAGTTTGACATATTGATAATATGTTTTGGATCCTCAGGAATTATATAAGATCAGAGGCAACATTTACAATCAAGGGTCTAGTTCTTTTTTTCCCTCTGCTATCAGCCTGGTAAATGATCAAAGCCCACTTTAGGAAAGTTAGAAAGTATGGCCTACATTCTTTGTTGTGGTGGTGGCAATAGTGTGCTGGAGGTCACACTCAGTGGTACTGATGATTTCACTAGGGACAGAACTTTGGGTCTTACATACGCAAGGCAAGTGCTTGACTAAACTGCATCCTCATCTGTCTAGCTTGTGATTTCATTATGTTCTTACACAATTTTTTCTAAACCCTCATTTTTTTTTTTTTTTGGGCCACACCCAGCATTGCTCAGGGAATACTCCTGGCAGTGCTCCGGGGACCATATGGGATACCAAACCTGGGTCGGCGGCATGCAAGGCAAACACCCTACACGCTGTGTTATCAGTCCGGCCCACTAGATCTCGTCTTTGAAAGACAGTCGAATTGTGAAAATTAAGTCTGGAGTTATTGAAAAGGTCATTTAATTCACTGTTTTTCAAACCTATCTGAGAGATACTTTATACCAATTATTTCTTCCTTTTTATTAATTTTTTTGTGATGGTAGTGTTGGGGTGTGTGTTGATACTACATACACTTCTGTTGTGGTGTCCAGGATCACACTAAGTGACATGGGAATAGTGCCAGGGGTCTAATCCACAGGACCAATATGTAAGGCATGAGCTCTACCACTTAATCACATTGGGGGCCTAAACCTATAGAATTCTTTTGATTATTTCATTAAGTAGTCCCTCTGAAATGAAGTCCCTCCATTTCAAAGAAGATCGTTGCTCTGGTGGTAAGACTATTCTGAGTACTGCATGCCTCCTGCCAAATACTATGAAAATGCCTACCATGTTTTTGAGAACTGAATGTTACTAATTTGATATGGTTTTCTGGAGACAAATATCATGGAGTCTATTTTAATGAAATCCTTTTCTGCTATTATATCCAGCCTACACATTATGCTCACTACAATGCTACCCAATTGTTCCTTCATATGTGTAATTTTAATGAACAGAATATCTTTCTGACTTCTTGAATAAAAGAATTAGGAATTAGTTACAAATGAGAAATCTACTTAAACATCTTTATCTTTCTCAATCTATGAATCGTTTATGCTGTGCCAAGGGAATTTCTGGTATCTTAGCTTCATTCAGCAGAACACACACCTGAATACAGATTATAATCAACCAAACAAACAATTAAAACCATTTCTAGCTGTCCAAGCTTTATTATCAAACCTAGATTCTTTGATACATAGACCCATGTCTATAAATTTAGCATGTTCTAAAATAATGGTTTTTTTCTGCACCTCAAAAGAAATGGTGACCAAGATACAAAGACAATCTACAGAGTGGGAAAGGATATTCACCCAATACCCATCTGACAAGGGGTTAATATCCAGGATATATCAGGCACTGGTAGCACTCCACAAGAAAAAAACAGCCAACCCCATCAAAAAATGGGGGAGAAGAAATGAACAGAAGCTTCCAAAAAAGAAGAAATTCGAATGGCCAAAAGGCATATGAAAAAGTGTTCTTCATCTTTAATCATCAGGGAGATGCAAATCAAAACAACAATGAGGTACCATCTCACACCACAGAGACTGGCACACATCCAAAACAGCAAGAACAACCGGTGCTGGCGTGGATGTGGGGAAAAAGGGACTCTCATCCACTGCTGGTGGGAGTGCCGACTGGTCCAGCCCTTTTGGAAAACAATATGGGCATTCCTCCGAAAACTAGATATTGAGCTCCCATTTGATCCAGCAATAGCACTCCTGGGAATATACCCGAGAGACCGAAAAACACATAGCAGAAACACTATCTGTACTTCTTTATTCATCTCTGCGCTATTCACTATAGCTAGAATCTGGAAACAACCTAAATGCCCGAGAACAGAGGACTGGCTAAAGAAACTGTGGTTCATCTACACTATGGAATACTATGCGGCTGTCAAAAAAGATGAAATTATGAAATTTACCTGCAAATGGATGGACATGGAGACTATCATGCTGAGTGAAATTAGTCAGAAGGAAAAGGACAGATATAGAATGACTGCATTCATTAATAGGATATAAATAGATACCAGTGTTTTACTAAATGTGAGAAATGGTAATGGCAGATTAAAACTCACCATTGAATATATACAAAGAGACTTAAGTGATAAACTCTAAATATCTGCAGGGCTAGCCACAATGTGTAAAATAAGAGGGAAAGAGATGCAGAGACAGAGAGAGAAAGAGAGGAAACTGGGGTACCTGCTATTAAGGCAGCATGGGGGTAGGTGGGAGGGGTGGGGTACATTGGTGGTGGAAATGGGGCACTGGTGGAGGGATGGGTGCTGGTATACTGTATTACCAAGAACCAATTATGAACACCTTTGTAATTGTATGTTTCACGGTGGTATAATAAATAATTTAAAAAAAAACAAAAATAAAAT
>JAJIBD010023150.1:0-107799 GCA_021461705.1 Cryptotis parvus | reverse complement strand
TAAATGGAAGCAATGATAAACAAATGGGATTATATAAAATTGAAAAAGCTTCTGCACCTCAAAAGAAACGGTGACCAAGATACAAAGACAATCCAACAGAGTGGGAAAGGATATTCACCCACACCCATCCGACAAGGGGTTAATATCCAGGATATATCAGGCACTGGTAGCACTCCACAAGAAGAAAACAGCCAACCCTATCAAAAATGGGGAGAAGAAATGAACAGAAGCTTCCAAAAAGAAGAAATTGAATGGCCAAAAGGCAGACAAAAAGTGCTTCATCTTTAATCATCAGGGAGATGCAAATCAAAACAACAATGAGGTACCATCTCACCCCACAGAGACTGGCACACATCCAAAACAGCAAGAACAACCGGTGCTGGCGTGGGATGTGGGGGAAAAGGGACTCTCATCCACTGCTGGTGGGAGTGCCGACTGGTCCAGCCCTTTTGGGAAAACAATATGGGCATTCCTCCGAAAGCTAGATATTGAGCTC
The DNA here is from genome assembly GCA_021461705.1 of Cryptotis parvus. Lineage (NCBI taxonomy): Eukaryota > Metazoa > Chordata > Mammalia > Eulipotyphla > Soricidae > Cryptotis > Cryptotis parvus. The sequence goes on along the minus strand of JAJIBD010023150.1, from coordinate 107,303 downwards.
CCATTTGATCCAGCAATAGCACTCCTGGGAATATACCTAGAGACCGAAAAACACATAGCAGAAACACTATCTGTACTTCTTTATTCATCTCTGCGCTATTCACTATAGCTAGAATCTGAAACAACCTAAATGCCCGAGAACAGAGGACTGGCTAAAAGAAACTGTGGTTCATCTACACTTATGGAATACTATGCGGCTGTCAGAAAGGATGAAATTATGAAATTTACCTGCAAATGGATGGACATGGAGTCTATCATGCTGAGTGAAATTAGTCAGAAGGAAAAGGACAGATATAGAATGACTGCATTCATTAATAGGATATAAATAGATACCAGTGTTTTACTAAATATGGGAAATGGTAATGGCAGATTAAAACTCACCACTGAATATACACAAAGAGACTTAAGTGATAAACTCCTAAATATCTGCAGGGCTAGCCACAATGTAAAAAAGAAGAGGGAGAGAGATGCAGAGACAGAGAGAGAGAGCAGAGAGAGAAAGAGAGGAAAACTGGGGTACCTGCTATTAAGGCGGCCTGGGGGGGGGAGGGGGGGGTGCACATTGGTGGTGGAAATGGGGCACTGGTGGAGGGATGGGTGCTGGAATACTGTATTACCAAGAACCAATTATGAACACCTTTGTAATTGTATGTTTCACGGTGGTATAATAAAAAAAATTTAAAAAAAAAAAATAATGTAATTTCTTATGTGATAAGATAAAACATAAAAGATATTGAAAATGAATTTTAAAAATGCTTGTATTATTGTCAACTGCTTGTCACAAAATTTGATATAAATTTAAATTGAATTTCATATGTCACTTTGTTATGTCACTGATAACTTATGTTGTATTGCATATGTCACTTATCATATTGTATTTTTAATAAGTCATTACAAAATATTTTCCCACCAATACATGAGTATTGTATTGGTGGGAAAATGGACTTCCCAATCATATCCAGTTAACATTCTCACCTGCCAATATTTGCTTGTTAAGACCTGTTAGTGAACTTTATCAGTGATGAATCACAATTTTCAGTTTGTGTGTTTATTTGGAAAACAAAAATAGTCACGGTGACCTTAGAACTCCATTTTACAACAGAAAAAGTAATGCAGTGGTTTCTCAATTTCTTCTCTTGGGCTGGGTAGATAGTCACAGGGCTGGGGCACACAGATTGCATACCAGAGCCCCCGAGGTTCAGTTCTTGGCACTGCATGGTCCATGGTCCCAAAGCACTGCCAGGAGCAACTCAAAGTACTCAGCCCAGAGTGCTTCTAGGAACGCTTCAGGTGCGTAAAACCAAAAAATACATTTTTTTTGGATCACTTTAGATGATTTTTTCCCAGCCAGTAATAAAAGGAATTACTTAGGAAACTCTGGTGAAGATTTCTTTCTGACTTGAAGACACTTTCCTAAGAAATATATATATATATATATATATATATATATATCTATACACACCCACACACACACACACACACATATATATGTATATATGAGATCACCTGCACGGCAGAGCCTGGCAAGCTGTCCAATATATTCATATGCTGAAAGCCAGTAATGAAAATACTTATCTTCCTGACTACTGAAAGTGTCCCTCAATACGACAGAACTAAGGACTAACAAAGAGGGCCTAATAAAATCTCAGGGCCATACTAAACTGCCAAACAAAGAAGGACTAAAATGACTGTCTGTACTTTCAATACACACACACTGGCATCAGAAGCATATATCGAGGACATGATAGTGCAATCACAAATGATCAAGTATGACATCATTGGTCTGACTGGAGACAAGGAGGCATTAATCACACATGTCGTTTTGGACTGGAGAACTGTTCCTCAGAACGCAATGAAAGAGGCATCATTGATGTCGGTGTCCTTGCCAACACTAACATGCCTAACAAAAACCAGATAGGATGATTACACTTGAAGAGATGTGGTCCATTGCCTGTACTTTCCTATCTTCATTGTCTATGCACCAACATCCACATACAAAGAAGAAGAATTGAGAAATTCTATATAGAACTGGAGGTTTCTATAAAAACGATCACAACGCTCAACAAAATCATAGTCAGTGATTTCAAATGCCAAGATAGGACCGAGAAGATCAGCTGAAAACACAGCAAACTCATGGCCTAGAATGGAACAAACAGGGGTGAGAAACTATCTGAGTTCACCTAGCCACCAAGACCATTCATGGGAACTCACAGTTCAAAAGGCTGAATCGAAACATTGGACATGGGAATCTCCTGGTGGACAGCTCCACAATGAAATTGACCACAAAATCTTCAATCCAAGGGTTTGCTGACCAATGTCGCTGTCGTCCCAAAATTCCCAAACAGGATCAGACCACTGTCCCTTCAGGCAAAAATTCTACTTCACACAGGAGGAGAAAAGGCTGCAAAGTTTAAGAAAAAAGAACTTGCAGAGCAACCACCAACTGGGAACTCTTTTGCACCATTGCAGCAACATGGGAAGAGGGCTATCATTGCGACATTGATGAAGAATACAACCTACTGGTTCAACACCAGGATAATCTCCATTTCCTTTCTGGTAGATATGATAGATCCATTGGGACTTGGAGGACAGTCATTTTTTTCTTATAGTTGAGGACAGGCGGGGTCCGTGAATGGTTTTTCCGGCTTCTGCTGCATCCTCCAGCACTTCCGCTCTTCTCTCCCCTTGAGGTCTTCCTTTATCACTTCTCTGCAGTGCTTTGCAAGCTTGGATGTTAACATCTGGTCGCTGAGGCTCAAGCGCCTTACCACGTTGGTGAATGAGCTCGAGAATTTTGGGGAGACAGGCGTCCTTTGTGTCCTTCTCTCTTTGGGTATTTTTTGCGCAACCAGGCAGGCCTACTCGTGGAACGTGCTACCAATTTAGGGCCCGAGTGTCCCTTTTCATCTTGAAGTAACCTTTTGTTATCTACAAAGGCCCAGAACAAATTCCCATTAGAGGTTATGAGACCCCCCACCCCAGAATCTACTATCTGGCTTGAATTGCCTGGATTGCATTCCTGCACGTACGCATAGCCGTTGCTGACCTGATCCCACGTGTATCTAGCCGCACCAAATATAGAAAGAAGTATTAAGAATGATCTGATTGGTGGGAGATGGTTACTTGGTACAAAGTGATTGGCTGCCTGCGGGAGATCTTGATATAATATTTTAAATCTATTGGACGTTTATGCGCGGTTTTTCTGTAGTGGCGGAACTATCTCTTAAAAGATCCTCCCTGGAAGGGCTCAGGCTCTTAGCCACTGACCGCTTGGGGTCATGCTGTGGGCCCGAGTATACTCACTTATTAATAAACCCTTGCTTTTGCACAGGACCCGGTCTCTCAGAGTTTTCCCTTGATAGGCGGCACTCCGAGGCTCCCAGTCAGTCACCCCACCGGTGGCCAACTCTTTCAATGCATCTTGTGCCTGGAGTCTCATCTCTGTGCCTCCGACCCAACAGGACATTCCTGCTTCACTGGACAACAGTTACTTCGACAGGAGGGCCACAATCATCAGTAAAACAAAGTAACAACAAACTAACTTTCAACCTTCTAGTTTTGTATTAAATCTTTCATGAAAGTTTCTTTGTGTAGTAATTTTCTAGCAGAACATTTATTATTCATTTTAGTCTACAGCTTACATTTTGAATATCAATTCATTAATCATTATTTAAATTGTATATAGAAAATTTTAAAGAATTTTGCCTTGTAATACAATAAAAATCTCTTAATACTAATTTTGGTAATTTTAACTATCTTAGATAAAGCTCTATTAATTGACTATAGCAGATTGTGATTTGTAAAGTGAGCCACAGTTGTGTATTTCACCTACCATGCATTTCTGCAGTCTGAACCTGACATTTCCACTTCCATAGTTGGCTAAATTATATTTCCCTAGAAATTTGTGCTATAATTATGGCTCATTGTCAACATAGTTCATTGGAAATTATATTTGGTGGCTTCTGATATTAGTTAGTCCAAATATTTGCATATATAAACATTATTTTGTTTGTTTTTTGCAAGTGAGTCAGACCTGGAAATGTTCAGGTGCCACTGCTGGTTCTGGAGTTCCAGCATCACTTCTAGTGCTCAGGGAATCAGGCACTGCTAGAAATCAAAGCATGCATTCAGCCTATTTGAGTTATCTCTCAGCACAATATTTTTTGGCTTTTATCTGAACTTATCGAAATCCTTGATTTTGATATCCTCCTGGACTCTAGAATGCTATGAGTGTCCAAGCATATGAGGAGGCCCAGACTAAGTACGCTGAACAATGGTTCTAGTAGAGTCATCAGTCAACATTCAACATTCAAGAACAATTTGTAATTGATTAGTTATCTTTCACATATAGTGAAAGAAGGCAGCAAACAGGGCAGGCCTATTCATGGAAAGTTACCAATTTAGGGCCTGGAGTGTCCTTTTCATCTTGAAGTAACCTTTCATCCTGTTATCTACAAAAAGGCCCAGAACAAATTCCTGTTAGAGGTTATGAGACCCCCTCTCCAGAACTTGCTATCTGGCCTGAATTGCCTGAATTAGATTCCTGTGTATGCATAGACGTTGCTGACCCATAATCCCACATGTGTGTCTAGCCACACCAAATATAGAAAGAAGTATTGAGTATGATCTGATTGGTAGAGGATGGTTACTTGGTACAAAGTGATTGGCTGCCCGCGTGCAGACCTTGATGTAATATTTAAATCTATTGGATGGTCATGCATGAGCTTTTCTGTAGCGGTGGGAATTATCTCTTAAAAGATCCTCCCTGAAGGGCTCTGGGCTCTAGCCGTTGATCATGCGGTGGTCATGCTATGAGCCCGAGTATACTCAAATATTAATAAAAACCCTTGCTTTTCCATAGGACCCCATCTCTCAGAGTTTTCCTTGGTAGGTGCGGCATTCCGAGGCTCCCAGTAAGTCACCCCATTGGGTGGCCAACTCTTTCAATAGTGTAGCTGCAAGTATCTATAGATGTCATTGAAATCTGTCTCTAATGCTTAGAGACTCCAAAAGAAAATAACTAACTAAAGTAAAACCACTGCCTGATGCAAAGAAATGCATTTCTTTTTTTTCCCAATAAATTTTAATAAAAGTAGCAATAGGTAAAAACCAAAAGATGATGAATAAAAAACCCAAATCTTGTAGCAAAAAGCAGTTATAAAAGATAGATTTTTACACCCTACCTCTTACAGATTTAAGGGGACAAAATTTCTAGAGGAGTTATGTTGCAGGCTGATAGATAAAGGGACCCTGGTTCCAAGCTTTTAAGAAATAAAGAAACTTAAGAAGAAGAAATTGCCTAACTCTGAAGTAAAAGGCATGAGAAACATTCCCCTTCTAGATGCAAATCATAGCCTCTTGAGATGAAAGAACTGAGGCAACAGTCAGAGAAGACTGGGTTTTCTAAGAGAAGGGGAAGCTGGTCCCCCCTTTCCCCTTTTAAATGTCAAAAAAAAAGTTTAAGGCTATCCTGTGACACACCCAGGTGAACTTTTATGTATGCAGAGAATTCCAGGCAACACAACAGGAGAAATTGTATAAAATCTTCCGAAAACAGTTTTCACTTTGAGCAACCTGGAGAAACTTGTATTCTCTCTCTCTCTCTCTCTCTCTCTCTCTCTCTCTCTCTCTCTCTCCTCCTCCTCTCTCCTCTCCTCTCCTCTCCTCTCCTCTCCTCTCCTCTCCTCTTCTCTCCTCTCCACCTCTCTCGCTCAGGTGCTATTTCTTCTTTTTTTGTAAATTGTGTTTTTATTTTTTTTTAAATTTTTATTATACCACAATTGCAAAGGTGCTCATAATTGGTTCTTGGTAATACAGTATTCCAGCACCCATCCCTCCACCAGTGCCCCATTTCCACCACCAATGTACCCCACCCCTCCCTGCCCACCCCCAGGCTGCCTCAATAGCAGGTACCCCAGTTTCCTCTCTTTCTCTCTCTGTCTCTTTATCTGTCTCTGCATCTCTCTCCCTCTTCTTTTACACATTGTGGCTAGCCCTGCAGATATTTAGAGTTTATCACTTAAGTCTCTTTGTGTATATTCAATGGTGAGTTTTAATCTGCCATTACCATTTCCCATATTTAGTAAAACACTGGTATCTATTTATATCCTATTAATGAATGCAGTCATTCTATATCTGTCCTTTTCCTTCTGACTAATTTCACTCAGTATGATAGTCTCCATGTCCATCCATTTGCAGGTAAATTTCATAATTTCATCTTTTCTGACAGCCGCACAGTATTCCATAGTATAGATGAACCACAGTTTCTTTAGCCAGTCCTCTGTTCTCAGGCATTTAGGTTGTTTCCAGATTCTAGCTATAGTGAATAGCACAGAGATGAATAAAGAAGTACAGATAGTGTTTCTGCTATGAGTTTTTCGGTCTCCCGGGTATATTCCCAGGAGTGCTATTGCTGGATCAAATGGGAGCTCAATATCTAGTTTTTCGGAGGAATGCCCATATTGTTTTCCAAAAGGGCAGGACCAGTCGGCACTCCACCAACAGTGGATCAGAGTCCCTTTTTCCCCACATCCACGCCAGCACCGGTTGTTCTTGCTGTTTTGGATGTGTGCCAGTCCCTGTGGTGTGAGATGGTACCTCATTGTTGTTTTGATTTGCATCTCCCTGATGATTAAAGATGAAGAGCACTTTTCATATGCCTTTTTTTTTTCAAACACATGATCATTTATTTATTTTTTTTTAAATTTTTTTATTATACCACCGTGAAACATACAATTACAAAGGTGTTCATAATTGGTTCTTGGTAATACAGTATTCCAGCACCCATCCCTCCACCAGTGCCCCATTTCCACCACCAATGTACCCCTCCCCTCCCGTCCCCCCACCCTCCTTAATAGCAGGTACCCCAGTTTCCTCTCTTTCTCTCTCTATCTCTCTCTCTGTCTCTGCATCTCTCTCCCTCTTATTTTACACATTGTGGCTAGCCCTGCAGATAGTTAGAGTTAATCACTTAAGTCTCTTTGTGTATATTCAGTGGTGAGTTTTAATCTGCCATTACAATTTCCCATATTTATTAAAACACTGGTATCTATATCCTATTAATGAATGCAGTCATTCTATATCTGTCCTTTTCCTTCTGACTAATTTCACTCAGCATGATAGACTCCATGTCCATCCATTTACAGGTAAATTTCATAATTTCATCCTTTCTGACAGCCGCATAGTATTCCATAGTGTAGATGAACCACAGTTTCTTTAGCCAGTCCTCTGTTCTCGGGCATTTAGGTTGTTTCCAGATTCTAGCTATAGTGAATAGTGCAGAGATGAATAAAGAAGTACAGATAGTGTTTCTGCTATGTGTTTTTCGGTCTCTCGGGTATATTCCCAGGAGTGCTATTGCTGGATCAAATGGGAGCTCAATATCTAGCTTTCGGAGGAATGTCCATATTGTTTTCCAAAAGGGCTGGACCAGTCGGCACTCCCACCAGCAGTGGATGAGAGTCCCTTTTTCCCCACATCCACGCCAGCACCGGTTGTTCTTGCTGTTTTGGATGTGTGCCAGTCTCTGTGGGGTGAGATGGTACCTCATTGTTGTTTTGATTTGCATCTCCCTGATGATCAAAGATGAAGAGCACTTTTTCATATGCCTTTTGGCCATTCGAATTTCTTCTTTTTGGAAGCTTCTGTTCATTTCTTCTCCCCATTTTTTGATGGGGTTGGCTGTTTTTTCTTGTGGAGTGCTACCAGTGCCTGATATATCCTGGATATTAACCCCTTGTCAGATGGGTATTGGGTGAATATCCTTTCCCACTCTGTGGATTGTCTTTGTATCTTGGTCACCGTTTCTTTTGAGGTGCAGAAGCTTTTCAATTTTATATAATCCCATTTGTTTATCATTGCTTCCATTTGCTTGGTCAGCGGTGTGTCGCCTTTAAAGATACTTTTCGCTTTCGATGTCATAGAGCGCTTCTCCTATGTTTTCTTCGATGTACCTTATAGATTCATGTCTGATATCGAGATCTAGAATCCATTTTGATCTGACTTTTGTGCATGGCGTTAGAAGGAGGTCTAAGTTCATTTTTTTACATGTAGCTGCCCAGTTTTCCCAGCACCATTTGTTGAAGAGGCTTTCTTTGTTCCACTTAATATTTTTTGCTCCTTTATCGAAGATTAAGTGGTTGTATATTTGTGAGTGCGTTTCAGGATACTCAGTTCTATTCCATAGGTCTACGGGTCTGTCTCTATACCAATACCACACTGTCTTAATTACAACTGCTCTGTAGTAGAGCTTGAGGTTGGGGAAATTGATACCTCCCATCTTCTTTTTCCCAAGGATTGCTTTAGCTATTCGTGGGGTTTTATTATTCCATACAAATTTCAGGAGTGTTTGTTCAAGTTCTTTGAAGAACATCATGGGTATCTTTATAGGGACCGCATTAAATCTGTATAAAGCTCTAGGGAGTATTACCATTTTGATAATGTTAATCCTTCCGATACATGAGCAGGGAATGTGTCTCCATTTCCTCAGGTCTTCTTTTATTTCCTGAAGTAACGTTTTATAGTTTTCTTTGTAGAGATCCTTTACATTCTTTGTCAAACTGATTCCTAGGTATTTGATTTTCTGCGGTGCAATTGTGAATGGGATAGTTTCTTTAATGTCCCTTTCTTCTCTTTTCGCTGTTTGCATATAGGAAGGCCATTGACTTTTGGGTATTGATTTTGTACCCTGCTACTCTACTATAAGAATGTATTATTTCTAGGAGCCTCTTGGTAGAGAGTTTTGGGTTTTCCAGGTATAATATCATGTCATCTGCAAATAGTGATAACTTGGCTTCTTCCCTTCGTATCTGGATGCCCTTAATGTCTTTTTTCTTCCCTGATTGCTATGGCAAGTACTTCCAGTACTATATTGAATAGAAGTGGTGAGAGCGGGCAGCCTTGTCTTGTCCCCTGATCTTTTGGCCATTCGAATTTCTTCTTTTTGGAAGCTTCTGTTCATTTCTTCTCCCCATTTTTTGATGGGGTTGGCTGTTTTTTTCTTGTGGAGTGCTACCAGTGCCTGAATTATCCTGGATATTAACTCCTTGTCAGATGGGTATTGGGTGAATATCCTTTCCCACTCTGTGGATTGTCTTTGTATCTTGGTCACCGTTTCTTTTGAGGTGCAGAAGCTTTTCAATTTTATATAATCCCATTTATTTATCTTTGCTTCCATTTGCTTGGTCAGTGGTGTGTTGTCTTTTAGTTTCGATGTCGTAGAGCATTTCTCCTATGTTTTCTTCAATGTACCTTATAGATTCATGCCTGATGTTGATATCTATAATCCATTTTTTATTTTTTTATTATACCACAGTGAAACATACAATTACAAAGGTGTTCATAATTGGTTCTTGGTAATACAGTATACCAGCACCCATCCCTCCACCAGTGCCCCATTTCCACCACCAATGTACCCCACCCCCTCCTGCCCACCCCATGCTGCCTTAATAGCAGGTACCCCAGTTTCCTCTCTTTCTCTCTCTGTCTCTCTCTCTGTCTCTGCATCTCTCTCCCTCTTCTTTTACACATTGTGGCTAGCCCTGCAGGTATTTAGAGTTTATCACTTAAGTCTCTTTGTGTATATTCAATGGTGAGTTTTAATCTGCCATTACCATTTCCCACATTTAGTAAAACACTGGTATCTATTTATGTCGTATTAATGAATGCAGTCATTCTATATCTGTCCTTTTCCTTCTGACTAATTTCACTCAGCATGATAGTCTCCATGTTCATCCATTTGCAGGTAAATTTCATAATTTCATCTTTTCTGACAGCCGCATAGTATTCCATAGTGTAGATGAACCACAGTTTCTTTAGCCAGTCCTCCGTTCTCAGGCATTTAGGTTGTTTCCAGATTCTAGCTATAGTGAACAGCACAGAGATGAATAAAGAAGTATAGATAGTGTTTCTGCTATGTGTTTTTCGGTCTCTTGGGTATATTCCCAGGAGTGCTATTGCTGGATCAAATGGGAGCTCAATATCTAGTTTTCGGAGGAATGCCCATATTGTTTTCCAAAAGGGCTGGACCAGTCGGCACTCCACCAACAGTGGATCAGAGTCCCTTTTTTCCCCACATCCACGCCAGCACCGGTTGTTCTTGCTGTTTTGGATGTGTGCCAGTCCCTGTGGTGTGAGATGGTACCTCATTGTTGTTTTGATTTGCATCTCCCCTGATGATTAAAGATGAGGAACACTTTTTCATATGCCTTTTGGCCATTCGAATTTCTTCTTTTTGGAAGCTTCTGTTCATTTCTTCTCCCCATTTTTTGATGGGGTTGGCTGTTTTTTTCTTGTGCAGTGCTACCAGTGCCTGATATATCCTGGATATTAACCCCTTGTCAGATGGGTATTGGGTGAATATCCTTTCCCACTCTGTGGATTGTCTTTGTATCTTGGTCACTGTTTCTTTTGAGGTGCAGAAGTTTTTAGTTTTATATAATCCCATTTGTTTATCTTTGCTTCCATTTGCTTGGTCAGTGATGTGTCAGCTTTAAATATACTTTTCGTTTCGATGTCGTAGAGCGTTTCTCCTATGTTTTCTTCTATGTACCTTATAGATTCATGTCTGATGTTGAGATCTAGAATCCATTTTGATCTGACTTTTGTGCATGGCGTTAGAAGGAGGTCTAAGTTCATTTTTTACATGTAGCTGCCCAGTTTTCCCAGCACCATTTGTTGAAGAGGCTTTCTTTGCTCCACTTAATATTTTTGCTCCTTTATCGAAGATTAAGTGGTTGTATATTTGAGAATGTGTTTCAGGATACTCAGTTCTATTCCATAGGTCTACAGGTCTGTCTCTATACCAATACCACACTGTCTTAATTATAACTGCTCTGTAGTAGAGCTTGAGGTTGGGGAAAGTGATACCTCCCATCTTCTTTTTCCCAAGGATTGCTTTAGCTATTCGTGGAGTTTCATTATTCCATACAAATTTCAGGAGTGTTTGTTCAATTTCTTTGAAGAACATCATGGGTATCTTTATAGGGATCGCATTGAATCTGTATAAAGCTCTAGGGAGTATTACCATTTTGATAATGTTAATCCTTCCGATACATGAGCAGGGAATATGTCTCCATTTCCTCAGGTCTTCTTTTATTTCCTGAAGTAACGTTTTGTAGTTTTCTTTGTAGAGATCCTTTATATTCTTTGTCAAACTGATTCCTAGGTATTTGATTTTCTGCGGCGCAATTGTGAGTGGGATAGTTTCTTTAATGTCCCTTTCTTCTCTTTCGCTGTTTGCATATAGGAAGGCCATTGACTTTTGGGTATTGATTTTGTACCCTGCTACTCTGCTATAGGAATGTATTATTTCTAGGAGCCTCTTGATAGAGAGTTTCGGGTTTTCCAGGTATAATATCATGTCATCTGCAAATAGTGATAACTTGGCTTCTTCCCTTCCTATCTGGATGCCCTTAATGTCTTTTTTCTTCCCTGATTGCTATGGCAAGTACTTCCGGTACTATATTGAATAGAAGTGGTGAGAGTGGGCAGCCTTGTCTTGTCCCTGATCTTAAGGGGAAGGCTTTCAGTTTTTCCCCATTGAGAATGATGCTCGCTGTGGGCTTGTAGTAGATGGCCTGGATTATCTTGAGGAAGGTTCCTTCAATCCCCATTTTACGGAGAGCTTTCATCATGAACGGGTGTTGAATCTTGTCAAATGCCTTCTCTGCATCTATTGATATGATCATATGGTTTTTATTTTTATTTTTGTTGATATGATGTATTATGTTGATTGACTTGCGAATGTTGAACCATCCCTGCATTCCCGGGATGAATCCCACTTGGTCATGGTGTATAATCTTTTTGATGACTCTTTGGATTCTATTTGCTAGTATTTTGTTGAAGATCTTAGCATCTGTATTCATCAGGGAGATTGGTCTGTAGTTTTCCTTTTTTGTGACATCTTTGTCTGCTTTGGGTATCAGGGTGATATGTGCCTTGTAAAAGCTATTTGGGAGTGTTTTTGTTTCTTCAATTTGTTGGAAGAGCTTAAAAAGAATTGGGAGTAGGTCCTCTTTAAAGGTTTTGTAGAATTCACTGGTGAATCCATCTGGACCTGGGCTTTTGTGTTTTGGGAGACTTTTGATTACCGATTCTATTTCCTCGATGGAGATAGGTTTGTTGAGGTATTCCAAATCTTCTTGTTGCAGACTTGGGAAGCTATAGGAATTCAGGAATTTGTCCATTTCTTCTAGGTTTTCTTGTTTTGTGGCGTACAGACTCTCATAGTAATCTCTGATGATCTTTTGAATTTCTGTGGTTTCTGTTGTTATGTCCCCGTTTTCATTTCTGATTCTATTTATTTGGGTTCTCTCTTTTCATTTTCTTACAAGTCTTGCAAGTGGTTTGTCAATCTTGTTTATTTTTTCAAAGAACCAGCTTTTGGTTTCGTTGATCTTCTGGATTGTTTTTTGACATTCCATCTCATTGATTTCTGCTCTAAGTTTTATTATTTCTTTCTTTCTTCTTGGGTTGGGCTCCTTTTGTTGATCACTCTCTAAGATCTTAAGTTGTGAAGTCAGACTGTTTATGATGGCCTTTTCTTCTTTTCTGATAAATGCTTGAAGAGCTATGAACTTGCCTCTTAACACTGCTTTCGCTGTATCCCACAAGTTCTGGTAATTCGTGTCTTCAGTCTCATTTGTTTCCAGGAATCTTTGGATTTCCTCTTTGATTTCTTTTTATGACTTGCTGGTTGTTCAGCAGTGAGCTGTTTAGTTTCCAGGTACTTGGTATTGGTCTCCGTTTTTGTGTACAATTAACTTCTATTTTCAGTGCCTCATGGTCTGAAAAAGTAGTTGGCACAATTTCTATCTTCTTGATTTTATGGAGGTATGATTTATGGCTCAGCATGTGATCTATTTTGGAGTATGTTCCATGTGCACTGGAGAAGAAAGTGTATTCAGCTTTTTGGGGATGAAGTGCCCTGTATATGTCTACCAGCCCTCTTTCTTCCATCTCTTCTTTAAGGGCCAGTATTTCCTTGGTAAGTCTCAACCTCCCTGGGGTGTGCGGCTGGCTGGCGGGCGGCCGCTAATGCGGCCGCTTATTAATAGAAAAACTAGGAATTTCAACACCAAGAGAAGGTAATACCCTCAAGAAAAAAGAAACAGTACACCAGAGGAATCTATCCCTGAACACCACAACACCATGGGGGAAACAACGCAGATCCACAGCTCGAAGAATAGATGAAGGAATTGACCCTGAAGACTCAAAAAAGAATACAGATGTGCATGATCTCTCTGACAGTGAAATCAGAGAAGAAATTGCTAGGATGTTTAAGGAGCTCAACGAAAAAATTGAGCAGATGTCCAATAAAATACAGGAGAACATAAACGAAGCAATTGAAAGGGCTGTCAATAAATTACGGGAGGAAATGAGAGCAGAAATGAGAACCATGCAAATAGAAATATCATCGCTGAAAAACTCAGTAGACGAAATGAAAAACACAATCGGGGCTCTGAATAGTAGGATGACAGCAGCGGAAGAGAGAATCAGTGAGACTGAAGATGAGCTGCAGAAAGCACTCAGAGATCTACATAAGATGGAAAAAGACCAGATAATGGATCAGCAACGAAACAGAGAACAATGGGATGAAGCCAGGCGGAACAACATAAGAATCATAGGAGTCCAAGAGGGACAAGAAAGTAACCCCAAGGAAATTAAAACAGTTAAAAACATACTGGCTGAAAAGTTCCCCGAAGTTAAAGGACGAAGGCATCCAGATCCAAGAAGCCCGACGCTGCGTACCAGCAAGAAGAGACCCCAATAGAAAGACCCCAAGACACATCCTAGTCAAAGTAATGGATGCCATAGACAGAGACATAATTCTTCAGGCAGCAAGATCAAAAAAGGAAATTGTATACAAAGGAGCATCCATTCGACTTTCAGCAGACTTCTCAGAAGACACCCTCCAAGCCCGAAGGCAGTGGTGGGATATAGTGAAAAAAACTTAATGAAATGAATGCCTCAGCAAGAATTCTTTATCCGGCTAAACTCTCGCTCAGATTTGAAGGACAGATATACAACTTCTTGGATAAACAACAGCTTAGGAACTTTGTAAAATCAAAACCAACCTTAAAAGAAGGACTGAAAGATCTACTATAAGACGAGACATAACCCAAAAGAACAACCAACCTATTCAAAAAGATGGCACAAAATCCCATGACAATAATCTCTCTCAATGTCAATGGTCTAAATGCACCAGTTAAGAGACACAGAGTGGCACAATGGATCAAAAAATTGAATCCGACATTCTGCTGCCTTCAAGAAACACACCTGAACAATCGGAGCAAAGACAGGCTCAAAATAAAAGGCTGGAAAACAATCCTTCACTCAAACAACCCATCCAAAAAGGCTGGGGTAGCCATACTGGTATCTGACAACATAGACTTCAGGCTGAAGAAGGTCAGAAGGGACAGTGAAGGTCACCTCTTAATAGTCAAGGGATGCATATATCAGGAAGAAATCACACTATTAAACATATATGCACCCAACGAGGGGCCAGCAAAATACCTCAAACAACTACTAATAGACTTCAAAGAAGACATTGACAGCAACACAATTGTAGTTGGAGACTTCAACACTGCTCTATCAACCCTGGATAGATATAATCCATTATGATCTGACTTTTGTGCATGGCGTTAGAAGGAGGTGTAAGTTCATTTTTTACACGTAGTTGCCCAGTTTTCCCAGCATCAGGTGCTATTTCATGGAGGGTTTTGTCTACATTTTTTCCCATGTACCTTATCGATTCAAGTCTGATGTTGAAGTCCTTAATCCACTTTGATCCAACTCTTGTCATGGCATTAGATAGAGGTCTGAGTTCAGACAACAGGAGATAATCGGGATGAAGTCAAAAGGCATAACATAAAGATCATTGGGGTCCCAGAGGGACAAGAAGAAAATCTGGATGAAAAACAACTGCTAAAGCCATCATTGCTGAGAAGTTCCCAGAATTAAAGAGCGTTTGCTCTAAGTTTCAGGAGGCCCAAAGTGTATCAGTGAAAAGAAATCCAAATGTAATACTCCAAGACACATACTAATTAAAATGACAAAAATAGGTAGAGATAGAATACTGAAAGAAGAAAGATCAAAAAAGGAAATCACATACAAAGGAGCATCCCTAAAATTCACAACAGAATGTTGCAGGACACCTGAAAGTCTAAAACCCTCTGCATCTGCCCTCGATTGCCTCCTGCAGATCACTTTGTAGATAGGGGGTAGTTTAAATGTGGAAATTTATCTGACCATGTATTCTGTACTGGCTGGTATATAAATATTCTCTCATGCTACCACAATCATCGTGGGACTAGCTAGATCTTACCAGCATATTTGCCTGGCCACATTAGATCTCTAAGTAATTAGCCCAGAGAGAAATGCTGTTTGCCTCCAAACAAGCAAGCATGGCTCCCTGATAACTCAAAGGCAACTAAAATACAAAACTACCATGAAGTGGACGAGACTCTTGTGAAGGCTTGGAGAAATATTTAACTGGCATTAGTATAGTCTTTGGTACAGAGGCATGCCATCTCAGAAACCCCCTTCTCTACCCTATAAAGGCATTTCCAGGCAGATCTTAGCTCAAAACATTAGCATATAAAAGGGTCTAGGTGAACTGCTCTGAGAAATCACCTGAGGGCATTTGACTCTCCCTGCTTCCCATAATAGTGGGAGGTCTGAGTTGCAGAGTTATAAAACTAGGCTGCTTCCTCTCTTGCTCTGTCTTTATTGGGCTCTCTTCTGGGGCTTGCACTCTTCTTGGGAGTCTTGTCTTTGTCTTCTCTTTACAGGGCCTTAACACGTGTTGGCTGCCATCTTGCCCTACACGTGTCTGGGGTTCTAGCCGGGAATCCTAAGCACAGGGGTTTTCCTATTGCTGATTTGTATGCTTGAACCTGTGATAAGTAAAACATTTTAAAACCTACGCCAGATTCCTGAGTTTTCATCCATTCCCTGCCGGTTTTGGAAGTAGAAGGGAACTCGCTTCCCGGCACTGTTAGGGGACCCCGGCAGCGTTCCCCGACAGCAGAATTTCCAGAAAAAAACACTCTGAGCCTGAAGACAATGGTGGTATATTGTGAAAATACTCTGTGAAATAATGGTCTCACCAAGAATTCTTTACTCGGCTAGACTCACATTCCAATTTAAAGAAAAGATTCACCACTTCATGAATAAGCAACAGTTCAAGAGCTTCATAGTCTTAAAACCAACTTTAAAAGAAAGATTGAAGGATCTACTGTAAGATAAGACAGACCCCAAAAAGCACAAGTTTATACAGAAAGATGGCACAAAAATCCCATGACAATAATCTCTCTCAATATCAACTATCTAAACGAACCAATTAAAAGACACAGAGTGGCAAAATGGATTAAAAACCTGAATCCAGGGGGAGGGCTGGGCACTGGGACCTGGATTTGTTTTTCTAAATAAAATTGCAAAGCAAAAAAAAAACCGAATTAACATTCTGTTGTCTATAAGATATACATCGGAATAATCAGAGCAAACAGAATCAGTCAAAAGCTGGAAGACAATTCTCCACGCAAACAACTCCTCCAAAAAAAGCCAGTGTGGCCATGTTAGCATCTGACAAAATAGATTTCAAGCTGAAAAAGGCTAGAAGGGACAGTGAAGGCCATTTCTTAATAATCAAAGAATATGTATATTAAGAAGAGATCACACATCTAAACATACATGCCCCTAACGAGGTGTCAGCAAAATACCTAAAACAACTGCAAATACACTTCAAAGAAGACATTGACAGTAATACAATTGTAGTTGTGTTACTGTCAATGTTGTGTTACTGAAAATGTCTAGAAGGGACAGTGAAGGTCATTTCTTAATAATCAAGGGATATGTGAATTAGGAAGAAATCACACACCTAAACACACATGCCCCTAATGAGGGGTCAGCAAAATACTTAAAACAACTTCAAATACACTTCAAAGAAGGCATTGACAGTAACACAATTGTAGTTGGAGATTTCAACACTGTTCTATCAATTCTTGATAGAACAGGACTGAAACTTACCAAAGAAATACCGGCATTGAAGGAAGAAATGGAAGAAAAGGGGCTGGTAGATATATACAGGGATTTTCAGCCCGACAAACCTGAATACACATTTTTTTTTCAGTGCACATAGAACATTCTCCAAGATAGATCACATGCCGCTCAACAGAACATATTTTAATAAAATAAATAAGAGAGAAATTATGTCATCTATTTTTTCAGAGCAATATGCACTGAAAATAAAAATTAATATCACAAAGAAATGAAGAGTCATATCAAACACCTGGGAACTAAACAGCTCACTGCTGAACCACCAGAGGGTCATAAAATAAATCAAACAGGAAATCCAAAAATTCTTGGAAACAAATGAGACTGAAGACATGAACTATCATAACCTGTGAGATACAGCTAAAGCAATGTTAAGATGAAAGTTCATAGCTCTTCAAGCATGAATCAGGAAAGAAGAAAAGGCCATCACAAACAATCTGTCTTCATAGCTTAAGATCTAGAAAGTGACCAAAAAAGGGAGGCTAAACCAGGAAGGAAGAAAGAAATGATAAAACAGAGCAGAAATCAATGAGATGGAATCCCAAAAAACAATCCGAAAGATTAATGAGACCAAGAGCTGGTTCTTTGAATAAAATAAACAAGATCAACAAACCACTGGCAAGACTCAGAAGGAAAGGGAAAGAGAGACACCAAATAGAATCAGAAATGAAGAAAGGGTCATCACAACAAAAAAACACAAAAATTCAAAAGATCAACAGAGATTACTTTGAGAGTCTATATGCCACAAAACAAGAGAACCTAGAAGAAATGGACAAATTCCTGAATTCCTATAGCCTCCCATGGCTACAACATGAATATTTGGAATACCTGAACATGCCTATCACTACCAAGGAAATTGAATCAGTAACAAAAGTCTATCACCATCTTCCCATTCATCATCGATTTGCTGGAGCGGGCACCAGTAACATCTCCATATGTCCTGTCTCAAGCTAGTAGAGCCCAAGGGCATCTGCTTGCTCCAGGAATAAAGGTCTACCCAAACATAAAAGCCCAGGTCCAGATGGATTCACCAGTCATTCTTCCAACATTTAAAGAAGACCTACTGCCAGTCCTTTTCAAGCTCTTCCAGGAAACTAAAGAAACAGAAACACTCCCAAGTAGCTTCTATGAGGCACATATCACCCTGTTACCAAAATCAAACAAAGACATCACCAAAAAGGAAAACAACAGACCAATCTCCTTGATGGACACAGATTCATCAAATCTTGATGGACACAGATTCATCAAAAAAGATTATAAGTTGAATGACAAGCCTAGCTAGCTTGGGAGCTTTGCTGTTTTATCCACTCATGGTTTGATCTATTTACATGTTCTTTATTTTTTCTTTTTGGGTCACATCCGGCGATGCTCAGGAGTTACTCCTGGCTCTTCTCTCAGGAATTACTCCTGGCGGTGCTCAGGGGACCATATGGGATGTCAGGGATCGAACCCAGGTTGGTCGGTCATGTGCAAGGCAAACACCCTGTGCTATTGCTGAGGCCCCTAAATATTCTTAATCCAGGGTTCATACTAATGACATCTGTCTTCTGCGTAAACACTGATGGAGGGTGTGGCAGTCACAGGAGTCACCTTGACTTTATCTACTACTTCTATATTATCTAGATGGGGCACATCATGGGACAGGTAGAACTTAACAGTAGACTATCACCCTGGCTATGTTGACCTATCCTTCCACATTCTCGGTCAAAGTCTGCCAGCATTTGTGCCTCCTGGCTGATGTTTGGTGTTATTAGAACGATGTCATCAGAGAAGCGTAAGTGGTGTAGTTGCTGGCCATCTATCTTTACTCCCATTTTTTCCTATTCTAATTGCCGGAGGATGATTTCGAGGGTGGCGCTGAAGAGTTTTAGTGAAATGGTATCACCCTGTCGTACACTTTTTTGACGTCGATGATCACTTCCCTGTAGAATGGTGAGATCCTAGTGGTGAAACCATGATATAGTTCACAAAGGATCTTTATGTATTGGGTTTGAATGCCCTGTTTGACTAGGGCTTCTATGACTGCTTCAGTCTCCACAGAATCGAAGGCTTTCTTTAAATCAATGAACGTGAGACAGAGAGTGGCATCTTGAACTCTCTATAGACTTCAATGAGTTTGGTTATCGTGTGGATATGGTCAATTGTGCTGAATCCTTTTTGGAAGCCAGCCTGCTCGCATGGTTGTTCTTCATCTAATGTTCTGCCAATCCTGTTCAGGATGACTCGAGTGAACAGTTTGTATATGACGGACAACAGACAGATGGGGCAATAGTTGCCAATGTCGTGAATGTCTCCCTTCTTGAACAGTAGAACTGTGGTGCTAGTTTTCTATTGGGAGGGCACCTTACATTCGGTCAGGTAGCATGTGAAGAGTTGAGTCAGTGTATTGATGAGAACTGACAGCAGATTCTTCAGGTGTTCGTGTTTGTCTTGGCTTGATGCTGTTCCCTTCCTAACTGATGAAATGGCATGTCAGAATCAGAAGGGAGAATGTTGGGAATGACATATCCATCTGCGGAATTTGGTATGTGGGTAGGTGGACGTGGCTATCAAAGAGATTTGAGTAGAAGTCATGGATAGTCTTCTCCATTTCCTTTCTGGACGATGTGATATATCCATCAGGACATCGGAGGGCAGTCATTTTTGTCTTATAGTTGGTGAAGGACAGGCGGGCATTGTGAATGCTTTTTCCGGCTTCTGCTGCATCCTCCAGCACTTCTTCTCTTCTCTCCTTGAGGTCTTCCTTTATCGCTTCTCTGCACTGCTTTGCAAGTTTGGATGTTAGTATCTGATCACCTGAGGCTCGAGCCTTATACCACGTTGGTGGATGAGCTAGAGGGTTTTTGAAGACAGGCGTCCTTTTGTGTCCTTTACTTTCTTGGCATTCTTTGCACAATCATGGAGGTGTTGAACCAGTCGGTTGTATTCTGCATTGATGTCATCAATGATAGCATCTTCCTATGTTGCTGCAATGGTACCAAAGAATTCCCAGTTGGTGGTCATTCTGGTGGTTTACTTCTTAAACTTTTCAGCCTTTTTCCTCATTGTGTGAAGTAGAATTTTGCATGAAGAAGATGGAGGTCTGATCCTGTTTGGAATTTTGGCTCCAGCCCATTTTTTTCTTTTTTCTTCTTCTTTTTTTTTTTTTTTTTTTTTGGGTCTGTTTGGAATTTTGGGACGACAGCGACATCGGTTACGCAGAACCTTCGATTGAAGATTATGTGGTCAATTTCATTGTGGAACTGTCCACCAGGAGATTCCCATGTCCAACGTTTCAATTCAGACTTTTGAAACTGTGAGTTTCCATGAATGGTCTTGGTGGCTATGATGAACTCAGATAGTCACTCACCCTGTTCGTTCTATTCTAGGCCATGGGTCCCGATGTGGAGTTCTTTGGCTGACTTTGGTCTTATCTTGGCGTTGAAATCATGGACTATGATTTTGTAGAAGATGTGATCATTTTTATAGAACTCCAGTTCTATGTAGAATTTCTCCATTTCTTCATCTTTGTATGTGGATGTTGGTGCGTAGAAAATGAAGATAGAAACTGCTGGTAGGGCTAAATTTCTTCAAGTGCAATCATCCTATCCGGTTTGTTAGGCATTCAAATGAATCAGTGTTCGTGGCCATGTTTGTTTTGACAAGGACACCAGTAATTTAACACTACAGCATAAAATTTTGCATTTTCATTTCAGGATTCTTTGGTATTTAGCATGAACAAGAATTTGATAACAAATAGTTAAGTATATATATGTGCATATGTGTACATTATATATCTTTTGGTGATGAGTTTTAATATCTTCATCCATCCAACAATATGCATTGTGTGGAGGCTGTTACCACTGTAAGGTGAAAATAAACAAATGACATATTTTTTCCAATTAGGGTTTTTATCTATTAGTCAGAAAATAAACAGTATTTTGTTGGGGGCATACAATATATTTTTTAACATCTTTAATATTCATGTAGAATATCTTAAATGAATGCAGTATTTTAATACTGACATAAACAATTTAAAAGTCTTGCATGTGTATGTATACATAAGTATGTGTGTGAATTGTGTGTATATTGTATGTGTATGTGTTTGAATTTGAAAATGGAGAATTTTTAGCTATAGAACTTTTATGGCAATTCTCAATATAAAGGAGAACTCAAAAACAGAATTTCTTTTGAGAAATAAATGTAGCTTTTACAATCGAATACCCACATTTTCAAAGTCTTATTTGCACACTACTGGTGTAGTTTATACATGCACATTAATTAAGGAATAGAACAGGTATGCAGAGATTCTGAGGTGTCTGAGAATTTTCTCATTTGACAATGTCTGTTCTCTGTACTGAATCTCCTAGGAATTCAGTACCTACATATTACTAAACACACCAGGTTATCTTCTATCTCAAGAGACAAGTGTTCAAGTGTTCCTTGTTTAGAAATGGGAGTCAAAGGGATTCATAGTACTAGAGCAGAGTTCTCTCTCCTGGGGATATATAGAAATGCATAAATAATTTTATTCACCTGTAATAGGATTATACGTAGACATTCATTTTAAAAGAAACTCTCCACTAATGTAAGGAGACAGAAGATGGAGTTTGATGAGTTGAAAACTGTAGTCAGTTAGGGAACAGGAAACTCCTCTGTTTGAGCTGTGATTTTGTTACAAAAAAGGGAAAATAACCTCATATTTACTCAGGGTGCATACCCAGCCTGTGCCCTGGAAATGTCTCTGGGATAACCGCATCCTCTATTCTCTCATTATTCTCCTGATAATGATTAGGTAGTTAGGAGACAGGAAGCTATTGATTTTATCACAATAACTAACGTAACTAACAAGCAGAGGATACTCTTGAGATCTTTCTAGATCTCTTCAGGGAAAAATATTAAGTTTACAAGACGTATTTGGGTTTTCATTTGTTTGTTTAGTTTTTATTGTTGTTTATTTGTTTTGTGGGGAATTGGAGGTCATATATGGTAGTACTGAGGAACTCCTGATAATATAGTTCTCCAGGGTTTGGTCTGATGGTGTGGGGGATCAGATGCCAGAAGTTACTTATACAGTGCATAAGCTCAGCCCACTGAACAACTCTTTCCCTAGCCAGAACAGGTTTTGATGGAAGCAGTCAACTGTGGGTTGGTTGTTTCCTTTGACTCCCTTTGGAGTTTTAAGGTCTAATGATTTGTTTCTTCTCCCTTTAAGTATGACCCCAAGAAATATGACTCCAAGGAATTGTTCTTCTTGTCAGGTGGTACTGTCTGTGTCCAAGAGTGTGTTGCATTGTAACTTGACTTCCACAGACATTTTGAAGGTATTATCAGTTGCTGTCTTTCATCCTCTCTAAAGGAAGACACAGATGTCCTTTTAGAGAGGATTTTATGAATACTCTCTTCCTAGACTTAATCTAATAAACTCAGTGCCTTAGGAGTTCAGCCTGTAACAGCCTGTAGGTACCACAGAACAGTGTGTACTTATCTTATAAATGTTGGTGTGTAGGTTGGTGGTGGATCAGCCTTTGCACAATGGGAACTAGTTATATATTTGTCTTTTACCTTCCTACCTTCCTTCCTTCCTTCCTTCCTTCCTTCCTTCCTTCCTTCCTTCCTTCCTTCCTTCCTTCCTTCCTTCCTTCCTTCCTTCCTTCCTTCCTTCCTTCCTTCCTTCCTTCCTTCCTTCCTTCCTTCCTTCCTTCCTTCCTTCCTTCCTTCCTTCCTTCCTTCCTTCCTTCCTTCCTTCCTTCCTTCCTTCCTTTTTTTTTTAAATTCTTTGGTTCTTTTTGGCTACACTCAGTATTCAGAATTGACTCTTGCCTCTACACTCAGAGATCAGTCCTGGCAGTGCTCAGGAGACTATATGGGCAACATGGGATTGAACTCAAATCTACTTTGTGTAAGCACAGCCCTAACAACTGTACTCTCCAGTCCCTCTATTTATTCATGGAAGAGGTTGTGTTCATTTTTGTTGATGAAAGACAGAGTAATTGTCAAAGTCTTCACACTGTTAAGCTTTATCTGTGGTTCTGGCAGAGTCACAAAAATTCTACATCTCTTTGTTTATTTCCATTCTCCTTGTTCACAATAAAGAGTTGCATATTGACCTATTATAAACTGATATTATACACAAAATATAAACATATTGACTATTATAAACTGATTGCAAAAATGTACTTCCATTTCTTAAATGTTGGTTGATTTTGAAAAATTGTTGGGGTTAGGGTAGTTAAAATAATACATCTCCTAACTGGTCTGTGGTCTTCCCAGTTGCTGAACCTGCTGCTTCATCCTTACACATGGCAGAAAAGCAATTTAGAAAATAGATTACACAATGCATTCAAAACTCAAAGGACATTCTTAGTGCCAATGGCATCAACAAAGGAGAATCCATCTAGTGCAAGCCGGAAATTCCAAAATATGGAGTAATAGCAAGTCAGAAAGAAAAACATTACAACAAATTATGTATTAATTTTAACATTTCAATAGTAGGAGAGAATTTTCTCTCCTTTTAGTTATTGGTTTTGGGGCCACACCTAGATGTGCTCAGGGTCATTCCTGGAAGGCTCAGGGGTGCTGCAGATAAAACCCATGTTGGTGATATGCCAGACAAGTTTTCTGCCCGTTGTACTACTACTTTGCCCTGAGGATGGATATTATCTTCTTGACTTTGCTAGAGTAAATCACACTGTGTGATCTCTGCATAGCAATGTTGAGAGACACTGTTAGAAAAAAGATTTGGATTTGTGATAGGAAAGGTTTAGGTACCAAACCTGAAAACACAAGTTAACTTTTGTCTCACTGCCCTCTGCATAAGTCAAGGGAATATTATTCACTTGTTTCTGTGCACTCCCTATAGGTAAATTATCTCCACTCACATCACACCTTTCTTTTTTTGGACATTCATGTCTCTTATTTACTATATTGAAAC
Source organism: Cryptotis parvus (assembly GCA_021461705.1). Lineage (NCBI taxonomy): Eukaryota > Metazoa > Chordata > Mammalia > Eulipotyphla > Soricidae > Cryptotis > Cryptotis parvus. The sequence goes on along the minus strand of JAJIBD010023150.1, from coordinate 83,336 downwards.
ACATTAGTTTAATCTTGTCAAATATTTTGAGACACAAATTTTCTCTTTAAATGCCAATGACTCCTCTTTCCTCAGGCTTATTTCATTAAATTTTATTCTTTCTCTCCTATGTCTCTTACCCTTCCTCAATGTCTCAGACATAAATAATTTTTAATATTAATGTGTTGTCTTCCCCCTTACTGCTAGTTTATTTTAAATAAATGATATTGAAACAGGCACACAGATTTCTAGATTTAAACATATAATTTGTTCACTTGCAAAATAAGCATTTTTGTATGGATGGCTTATTATATATATACATAATAAAATGAATAAGGGCTGGAGAATTACACAATGGATGAAAGACAATGCTTTGCATGCAAGGAAACCTTGGTTAGATTCTGGCTTTATGGTTCCTTAAGCCCTAAGTGTATAACACTGAGAACACTGAGTGGATATTATCTGGTTTGGCTAAGAAAATAAAGTCACAATATAAAGGAACAAAATAAATGTTTAAATGAAGAAGGGCCAGACTAGAGAGATAATACAGTGGACAGGGCTCTTGCCGTGCACAGGCCAACCTGTGTTAAATCTCCAATATTCCAGATGGTCCCCTGAGAACTGCCCGGAGTGCAGATCTCTGAGTGCAGAGCCAAGAGTAACCCACCTGCAATGCTGGACGTGGCCCCAAATTCAAGAACAACCAAAAAGAAAAAGAGAAATTAAGAAGGACCACTACCATCCAAGGCAAAGAGGAAATAGCTCTCAATTTTATTGGTGCAAGTGTGTTAGGGAAGAGAAAGGTATACATGTGTAAACCTTGAACATTAAGGTTTCATTCACCATGCACAGAGTTGAGTGTGATCACTCATGACCCATGCTGACCATTGATTTGTCCTCAGGGTTCAAAAGTCATTGGATCCCAGACAGAAGCAGCCATGTACAACTTGAACTGCTACAATGCTGGTACATGTACCCTTGTTGGAATTCCTGGCCTGGAGAAGTTCCACATCTGGATTGGGATCCCTTTCTGTATCATTTATGCCGTGGCTCTTGTGGGCAATTGCAACCTCCTGTATCTCATTGCAGTTGAGCACAACTTCCATGAGCCCATGTTCTTCCTCTCCATGCTGGCTGCCACAGACCTCATCCTGTCTACTGCCACAGACCCCAAACTACTCAGTAATCTCTTGTTTGGCTCCCATGAAATAACCTTCTCTGGTTGTCTCACCCAAATATTCTTTTTCCACTTCAGCTTTGTAGTGGACTCAGCCATCTTGTTGGGCATGGCTTTTGATTGCTATGTGGCCATCTGCTTCCCCTTGAGATACACCACCATCCTGACGCCACAGGTGATCCTTAAGATTGTGATGAGCATCATTGTGAGGAGCTTCTCCGTCATTCTGCCAGATGTCTTTCTCCTGAAACGCTTACCCTTTTGTGGGACACGTGTCATCCCCCACACGTACTGTGAGCACATCGGAGTTGCTCGACTTTCCACTGCTGACATCTCCATCAATATATGGTATGGATTTTGTGTGCCTCTTATGACTGTTATCTCAGATGTGATATTTATTGTTGTTTCCTACACTTTCATTCTCAGTGCTGTCTTTCACCTCTCTTCCCAGGGTGCCCGTCAAAAGGCGCTCAGCTCCTGTGGCTCCCATGTCTGTGTTATCCTAATGTTTTACACACCAGCTTTTTTTTCCATCCTTGCTCATTGTTTTGGGCACAGTGTTCCTCAAAATGTCCTCATCCTATTTGCAAACCTTTATGTGGTCATACCTCCCGCGGTAAATCCTATTATTTATGGAGTGAAAACCAAGCAGATTCAGGAAAAGTTTATTCTCCTCTTATCTTTAAGGAAGATGCCATGAGTATAGAAGAGCACTAAAGGAGAAATTTTAATCAAAGGTGAAATTTTATTTGGTTCTTGATGCAGCAGAGCATTATAACACTGTGAGTATCAGGCATGCCTGACTGAAATTTAACTCAGTTCTAATTAGATGAAATTTTATAGAACATGAAACCAAATTAATGCTGTAAAACTAGTTAACTTAAGTTTAGAGTCTAGGGAGAAATAAAAATCTAATCTTCTGGAATATTGAAAATCAAGTTTGGATTTTTACTGCGTGCATGAGGATGCTGATGATGGGCAAAGAGAGCACTAATACTGAAGCCAGCAGAGAAGTGGAAAGTTGAATAAAATGGTAGAGCCCATAAAATAAGTCCTGATATTGATAGTTGGCAATGTTAAAAATGGTTCAATTAAATATCCCTTGGGAGCCCAAAAACACACAGCAGAAACACCATCAGCACTTCTATGTTCATCGCAGTACTATTCACAATAGCCAGAATCTGGAAATGACCTGAGTGCCCAAGAACAGAGGACTGGATAAAGAAACCATGGGTACTGAAACACTATATGGCCAAAATCCAAACATGAATGTATTTGTAATTGTATATCTCATGGTGGTATAATAAAATATTTTAAAAAAGAAACCATGGTACATCTACATAATGGAATACTATGTATCTGTTTATTGTGGCTGATTTAACACAGGGATCATCTGGGATGTTGGAGATTTAACACAGGTTGGCCTGTGCAGAGCAAGAGCCCTGTACACCGTATTATCTATCCAGTCTGGCCCTTCTTTATTTAAACTTTTATTTTGCTCCTTTATATTGTGGCTTTATTTTTTTAGCCAAACCTGATAATACTCACTCAGTGTTCTCAGTGTTATACACTCAGGGCTTAAGGAACCATAAAGCCAGAATCTAACTGTAGCAGTAAGTAGATCTAAGGATATGCAAAGGAAGGTCTGATGTATACTGCCTGTTAACAGATACATGGGGTCTTCTGGCAGACTGTCTCCAAATAGAGTTAGTATGTAGAATTCCCTAGTGAGACTGTTAATCAAGCTGCAGTTACACAGACCTATCATAGGTCATTTCTCTGCACATTTCCTTGTTGGCTCTAATTAGCCCTAGATGGAGTCTTATGAACAAGACCTTGTGTTCTGGGGCAATTTAGGAAGGCTAAGTTAACAAGCTGTTGCATTCTTTGCTTATCTCACCTCACTGAGATAGCACTACCTGCAGGCTTCTGGCTCCTGAGTGTCTCCTCCCTATCACCATAAATCTTATGGTAGAAATGTAAAATGTCCTTGCAATGTCAATTATGTAAACTTAACTCTAAGTTTTACTGCCCTTGTTGTGTTGGCTTATAAGGAAGTTGGGGTCTTTGTTTAAGGGTCAGTCAGCTCTCTTCAGTCAGCTCTCCTCAGTCAACTCTCCTCAATTAACTGAGGTCAGTCAGCTCTGGTCAGTTAGCTGCAGTCAGTCATCTGCGGCCAGTTAGCCACCAAGATGAGAGCTGCTACCCCTCCGGTTGGTGATTATTAAAAATATTAATGGAAATAAGTCTTGTGCCTGGAGTCTCATTTCTGTGCCTCTGACCCTACGGGACATTCCTGCTTCATCTAACCAAGGTTTTCTTGCATGCAAAGCATTGTCTTTCATCTTTCATAAAAGATAAAAGGGGAAGTTTCTCAGCTTATAGATAAAATGAAAGTCTGCATTTTAAGAAGCTTCATTATTTTCAATTACACCAAATTTATTTACTTACATTCTAGTACTTATTTTATAAATTGTTTATTCTTCTTAGGTGTTTTTACTTATGATTTACCCTACCCCCATCTCTGATTATATTAATCTGATCATATTTTGTATATTTTGCCTATGTTTTTTGGTCACACCTGGGCTTACTCAGGGTGTACTCCTAGATCTGCACTAACATCTTTCCTGGCAGGACTCAGGAGACATGTGTTATGGAAAGGATCAAACTTGGGCCAACAGCATGCAAGACAATCTCCTTACCCATTGGTTTTTGCACCAACCCTGAAAAATTTTTCTTCAATTTTATTCTCTGAAAACATTTAACTGCAGTTGACCCATGTGTTATGAGGTTAATATATTTAATCAATATATGAGATTATTATACATTTGCCTAACATACTTTAATTTATTTACCATTTAAGTATATAGTGCTTTATTAGATTATATAAAGTCTATAGCAGACTTATGCAGTTTCAGGTTTGTCTGATTCTAATTTTTTTAAAATTTATTTTACTTTTTGAATTAATTGGGGTGGTCTTTATTTTTTATTCTTTTTGCTTTTTGGTCAAACCCAGCGATGCTCAGTGGTTACTCCTGACTCTGCACTCAAATAATTACTCCTGTCACTGTGTGGGGGACCATATGGGATGCCAGGGATCAAACCTGGCTCTACCGCATGCAAGGCAAACACCCTATATGCCGGACTATCGCTCTGGTCCTATTGGGGTGGTCTTGATTCAAAATTATGTGTTCAGTTGCTTCCCAGTTAACTGTTCACAACAACCTTAATTTATTCAGCACCGAGATGGAAAATCACACTTCGTAATTTTCTTACCATGTAAGCGTCCTTCATTTTTCTTCTTCCCTTAAGGCAAATAACAATAGCACAAACATTGATTCCAGTGCCTCCATGTTTTCAATAAACGGTTCTTGCATATTCAAACTTTATTATAAATATTTATTTGTAAACTCCCCAGAACACTTAAGCAGAGAAATGCTGGGGCTGGAGCGAAGCGATAGTACAGAGGGGACGGTGTTCGCCTTGCACATAGTCTAGTTTGATCCCGGACATCCCATATAGTCCCCCAAGCACTTCTAGGAATAATTCCTGAGTGCAGAGCCAAGAGTAACCCCTGATCATTGCCAGTGTGACCCCCCCATTGAAAAAAAAAGCAAATAAATGAGTTAAATTTAGCTCCAGTTTCTTAAGAGACCAGATTTTCTGGACCACAGCATTTTTCCTTCCCCCATCGTTGTTGCAGTTGTGGCTGTGGTGCCTGGCTGCATCAACAGGAAGCATACTCCTCCAAGCCCAGGCTTGTCTACACCCAGGGCTCTGCGACGTGGGCTCTGGATGGTTTATAGTCCTACATAGAAAAGACTGGGCCCCTGAGATGAACCCAGAGCCATGGCAGAGACTGGCAAGCTACCTGTGGTGTATTCAATATGCCAAAAACAGTAACAATAATAGACCTCATTCCCAATAAGTGGAGACGTTACTGGTGCCCGCTCAAGCAAATAGATGAACAACGGGAAGACAAGTGCCAAGTAACATAAAAAAAAACTTATTCAATGCTGTTGACTGTCAATGGTTTATTTCTTCTATCTCTACCGAGTTTATAATGTTTCTTCAGTCTCTGACAAAGTTTATTCTAGAGTCAATTCAACTCAAATTTAAATGCTGCTTTTACAAACACAGAAGAAGTTTATTTATTTGTTTTATTTGTCCCACCAGGGACACACCTGGTGGTGCTCAGGATAGTTTATTCTTAGCTCTATGCTCAGGGATCACTCCTGGCAGGTCAGGGAACTATATGGGGTCCCAGTGATTGAGACTTGGGTTGTCCATGTACAAGGAAAAAAAAAAACCTTATTCACTTTCCTATCTCTTCTGACACCAAAGAATAGAACATTTATCATTTTTAAGAACTCCAAATAATATTAGCGTTGTGTTTGGGGGATATACACAAAGATCTCACAAGACTAATGCTGAGAGAAAGGCTACTGCTCACTCTGAACTGCATAGATAAGGACTTGGTGAAGTGAAGTGAAGGCCATTTCTTAATAATCAAGCGTCATGTATATGAGAAAGAAATTACACTCTAAACAAATGAGGGGCCAGAAAAATACTTAAATAAACCTCTAATAGACTTCAAGGAAGAAACTGATAACAATACCATTGTAGGTGGAGTCTTCAAGACTGCTTTGTCACCTCTTGATAGAACAGTGAGACTAAAACTCAGCAAGGAAATACTGGCTTTGAAAAAGAAATAGAAGAGAGAGAGCTAGTAGATAAATACAGGGCTTTCATTCCCCGAAAGCTGAATACACATTTTTCTCCAGTACACACAGAATATTCTCCAAGATAGACCACAGGCTAGGACATAAAAGATAGCTCAATAAAATCAAGAAGATAGAAATTGCATCAAATACCCTTTTAGACAATAATGCACTGAAAATATAAGTTAACTACACACAAGAAATAGAGAATCAAATCAAACACCTTAAAATTAAACAACTCAGTACTGAACAACCAGTGGGTCATGGAGGAAATTAAAGAAGAAATCAAAAGATTCCTGGAAACAATGAGAATGAAGACATGAGCTACCAGAACTTGTGGGACTCTGCAGCAGTCATCAGGAAAAAAGAAAAGTCCCACATAAATAATTTGACTTCACAGCTTAAGGTTTTTGTAAATGACCAACAAAAGCAGTCCAATTCAGGCAGGAAGTAGAAAATTATAAAATTTAGAGCAGAAATTAGTGAGCTTGAGTCCAAAAAACAAACCAAAATCAATGAAACAAAGAGCTTATTCTTAAAAAAAAAACAACAAAAAAATGAAAAATCAAAATCAGCAGACCAATTCCAAGACTCTTAAGGAAAGGGAGATAGAAAACCCTAATAAGTTGTACAAGAAATGAAAAAGGGAACATCACAACAGAAACCACAGAAATTCGAAAGATAATAAGAGATTACTTTGAGAGTCTATGCAATGAAACAAGATAACCTAGAGGAAATGGACAACTTCCCAAATTCTTATAGCCCCCAAGGCTGAACTGTGAAGACTTGGAATACCTAAAGAATTCTATCACTATCGAGGAAGTTGAAATGGTAATCTGAAAGAATGGCCCCTCACCCGAAGAGCACAAAGACAGGAACCAGAGGTAACTGATAAAATAATGGCTCAACTGAAAGTAACTGATAAAATGATGGCTCAACAAGAGCACAACAGGAAGGGCCTTAAGCAGATAATTCCAGGGAAGGTTGTGAGACAAACATTCCCGAGAGGTTGTGTCTGATGTCCCCCTCTGTATTTGGTATAATACGTGACTGGGCCCATGCCGTGCCAAATATGGAAAGAAGTATTAGGCACGCTCAGATTGGTGGGTGATGGTTACCTGGTGCAGAGTGATTGGCTGCCTGCGCCGCAGACCTTAATGTAATATTTTAAATCTATTGGATGGTTATGCGTGGGCTTTTCTGTAACAGCGGGAATTATCTCTTAAAAAGATCTCCCCTGGAAGGGCTCAGGGCTCTTAGCCACTGACCGCTTGGGGTCACGCTATGAGCCCGAATATACTCGCTTATTAATAAAACCCTTGCTTTTGCATAGGAATTGGTCTCTCAGAGTTTTCCTTGGTAGGTGCGGCATTCCGAGGCTCCCAGTCAGTCACCCCATCGGGTGGCCAACCCTTGCAAATCTGAAGTCTTCCCAAGACCCAATTTACTTTATAGTGAATTATTCCAAATGTCTAAAGAGAACGATTGCCAGTCCTTTCAAACTTTTCAAGGAAATTGAAGAAACAGAAACATTCTCAAACAGTACTATGAGGCAGATAACACCTTATTCCCAAAACAGACAGAGATATCACACCAAAAAGAAAATTACAGACTGATATCACTGATGAATACAGATGCAAATATCCTCAACTAAATACTAGAAAGTAGAATCCAATGACTTGTTATAAAAAGATCATATAACATAACCAAATAGGACTTATCCCAGGGATGCTAGGATGGTTTAACATTTGCAATTCAATTAACGTTATACATCATATCATGAAAAAAAATAGGGGCTGGAGCAATAGTAGAGTGGGTAGGCTGTCTAACTTGTATCGGCTGACCAGGGTTCAATCCCTGACATCCCACATTTTCCCCAAGCACTGGCAGGAGTAATTCCAGAGTGCAGAGTCAGGAGCAACCCCTGAGCACTGCTGGGTGGGACACAAAATACAAAAAAGAAAAAAGAAATAAAACCCATGATCATATCAGTAGATATGCAGAGAAAACTTGTGATAATATCCAGCAACTGTTCATGGTAAAAAATCTCAACAAAAAGGGAGTTGAAACCACTAACAAAACAGCTAGAAGAAAAGATAAACATATGGGGGACTACATGAAGCTAAAAAGCTTCTGCACCTCAAAAGAAATACTACTAAGATACAAAGAGAGTAGAGTCCACAGAATGGGAAAGAATATTCACTTTATACCCATCTGACAAGGGATTAATATCCAGGATATATCAGGCACTGGTAGAATTTTACAAGAAAAAAAAAACCAACCCCATCATAAAATGGGGAGAAGAAATGAACAGAAACTTCAGCAAGGAAGAAATTCGAATGGTCAAAAGACAAATGAAAAAATGCTCATAATCACTAATCATCAGAGAGATGCAAATCAAAACAACAATGAGATATCATTTTATACCACAGAGACTGGCACATATCCAAAAGAACAAGAGCAACAAGTGCTGGCATGGATGCGGGAAAAAGGGACACTCATCCATTGTTGGTGGGAATGTCAACTGGTACAGCCTTTCTGGAAAACAATATGGACATTCCTCCAAAGACTAGAAATAGAACTCCCATTTGACCCAACCATACCACTCCTGGGAATAAACCCTGGTAAGCCAAAAAACACACAGTGGAAACACCATTCCTGCTTTTATATTCATATCAGCATTATTCACAATAGCCAGAATGTGGAAACAAACAGAGTGTCCGAAATTTGATGACTGGATAAAGAAACTTTGGTACATCTACACAATGGAATACTATGCACCTGTTAGGAAAAATGAAGTTATGAAATTTGCCTATAAAAGGATGGACATGGAGCGGATCATGTTGAGAGAAATTAGCCAGAAGGAGAGAGACAGATATAGAATGAATGCATTTATTTGCATGACATATATATATATATATATATATATATATATATATATATATATATTATGAAACCAATATCCAAGGTCAGGCGAAATGTGGATCAGGAGGTTTTGACAAAGGTGGAAACTACCAGAAGTGTGTGGGAGCAGAGGTTAGGTAAGACAGAGAAAGGAACAGTGGGCCAATAATTGTCAAAAGTCTATTAAAATCCACAACATGTAAGAGAGGGAAGAGAGAAAGACAAAGGGAGAAAAGAAAAGAGAGAAAAGAGATGGAGAACTTGCCACACAGGCAGACTAGGGGAAGGGGGAGATTATCGGGGACATTGGAAGTGGGAGGTGGGCACTGGTGGAAGGATGGGTGTTGTAACACTGTATGGCTGAAACACAAACATAAACATTTTTGTAATTGTCAAAAAAATCAATGTTCACTTGATACTTGACATCCCGTTATTCATGGATTTGCTCTAGCGGGCACCAGTAACATTTCCATTTGACCCTATCAAGTGCCAGTGTAGCCCAATGGCATCTGTTTGCTTCAGGAATACGAAGAGCCTCCAACTGTTCATTCAGGTCTTGACGAAGAAGTCTGACCATCTCATAGGTGGGCTGCCACGTGATCTTTTGACATCCCTTGGGATCCAGTTGGTATTGGCTCTAGCCCAGCGGTTGAATCCAAATCACATTACATGTCTATCCCATCTGATTTTCAATGTCTTGGCAAACGAGACAGCATTCCTGACTCTGGAAAATGACAGAGGTTGGAACTCCGGATTCCTTCTTTCACTTGAGTGAGGCATGATATTCCAAGCATAGCTCTTTCAATTCCTCTTTGGGAGACCCAAATAGTATTCTCATCCTGCTTTTGTGGGGCCCAGGTCTTTGAGGGGTATGTTAGTGCAGGGAGAATGGTGGAGTCAAAGAGATGTGCCCAGAGCTGGAGGTTCTTTGTCTTTTTCGCTATTTCTTCGATGCTTTTGAAGGCATTCCATGCTGCTCTCTGAGCTTGAGCTCCAGTGCAGCTCAGGTTTTAGGTCATTCATCATATTGACTTCTCGACTTAGGAACACACAACTGCTGCATTCAGAGATGTTTGTTCCATTGAGAGTGAATGGGGCCTCTGGAACTAGTTCATTTCTCATGAACATAGTTTTGTTGAGATTAAGCTGTAGACCTCTCTTTCCACATTCTTGGTAGAAGAAAGCCAGCATTTGTGCCAATTGGCTAATGTTTGGTGTTATTAGAACGATGTCATCAGCAAAGCGGAGGTGGTGTAGTTGCCGACTATCTATCTTCACTCCCATTCCTTCCCGTTCTACTTGGCGTATGATGTTCTCGAGGGTGGCGCTGAAGAGTTTTGGTGAAATAATATCACCTTCCCGAACCCCTGTTTTGACATTGATGATCACTTCTTTGTAGAATGGTGAGATCCTGGCGTTAAATCCATAACACAGCTCATGAAGGATCTTGATGTATTGGGTTTAAACACCCTATTTGGCTCGGGCTTCGATGACCAATTCAGTCTCCACAGAATCAAAGGCTTTCTTTAAATCAATGAATGTGAGACAGAGTGGCATCCTGAACTCCCTACAAACTTCAATGAGCTTGGTTACCATGTGAATATGGTCGATTTTGCTGAATACTTTTTTGGAAGCCAGCTTGCTCGCATGGTTGTCCTTCATCTTATGTTTTGCCAATCCTTTTCAGGGTGACTTGAGTGAACAACTTGTAGATGACGGAAAACAGGCAGATGGGGTGGTAGTTGCCAAATTCTTTGATGTCTCCCTTCTTGAACAGTAGAACTGTCCTGCTGGTTTTCCATTGGGAGGGCACCTTGTATTCAGATAGGTAGCATGTGAAGAGCCAAGCCAGTGTATTGATGAGTACCGAAGGCAGATTCTTCAGGTTTTTCGGGTCTGACTTTGTCTGGGCCTGGTGCTGTTCCCTTCTTTACTGATGAAATGGCATGTCGGATTTCAGAAGGGAGAACGTTGAGAATGACATATCCATCCTGCGGAATTCAATATGTAGGCAGGTGGTCGTGCTATCAAAGAAATCTGAGTAGAAGTCATTGATAATCTTCTCCATTGCTTTCTGGAAGATCTGATAGATTCATCAGGACATTTAGGGCACGCATCTTGGTCTTATAGTTGGTGAAAGACAGGCGGGCATTGCTAATGCTTTTTCTGGCTTCAGCTGCATCTTCCAGTATTTCTGCTCTTCTCTCTTTGAGGTCTTTTATCCCTTCTCTCCACTGCTTTGCAAGCTTGGATGTTAGCAATTGGTCTCCTGAGGCTCTCACCTTGCCACGTTGGCAAATAATCTTGAGAGTTTTTGTGGCTTTTCTCTTTCGGCATTCTTCGTACACTCATGGAGGTGCTGAACCAGTAGGGTGTATTCTTCATCAATGTCATCAATATGTTATCTTCCCATGTTGTCGTAATCATGCCAAAGAGTTCCCAGTTGGTGGTTGTTCTGGGAGTTCTCTTCTTAAACTTTGAAGCCTTTGCTCCCCGTTGTGGGAAGTAGAATTTTGCACAAAGGAGACGGTGGTCCGATCCTGTTTGGAATTTTGGGATGACAGCAACATTGGTCAGGCAAAACTGTCAATTGAAGATAATGTGGTCAATTTCATCGTGGATCTGTCCACCAGGGATTCCCATGTCCAAAGTTTCGATTCAGCCTTCTGGAACTGTGAGTTCCCATGAATGGTCTTGGTGGACAGGATGAACTCAGATTGTCTCTCACCTTGTTTGTTCCATTCTAGGCCATGGGTCCCTATGTGGAGTTCTTCAGCGGTCTTCTTGGTCCTATCTTGGCATTAAAATCACCAACTATAATCTTGTAGAAGGTGTGATCTTTTTTTTATAGGACTCCTCCAATTCCATGTAGAATTTCTCAATTTCTTCTTCCTTATATGTGGATGTTGGTGTGTACACAATGAAGATAGAAACTGCTGGCAGTGGGCCACATCTCTTCAAGATGGCGGCAGAAGATGGTGGTGACCTGAGGTGGTGCGGATGGTGTGGGAAGCAGCTAGGTGGCAGCAATGGCGGAGGTGGGGAGCCGGGCAGTGAGCGGAACCCCGATCAGGTCTCGTGGTGGTGCAGAGAGCAGGGTGAACAGCGTGTGGGCACTGGTTGCGCAGCCCTAGCTCGCTGGGCACATGTGGACAATAGCACCTAGGTGTGCGATGAGGCGGTGGGACCCCAGCGTAGGCCTGGGACTGGCATGCGGGCAGTGCAGAATGGCTGCAGTGAGCAGTGTCAATGAGGTCTGGGAGCCCTTCGGCTTGTAGCCCCATTTCCCGGGTGACTCTGGCGGGGCCTCGGACCCAGCCTGTGGGGGTGACAGAATTACGGACACCTGGCACTTATCTTTCTTTAGCATCTTTACCACTGCCATGTTCGCTGCACTCATCAAGGAGCACTAGTGGTATGATCGGGCACAGGCCATGTGTCCTCTGCCTACGTGGATTAGCCGAAGGGTATATCCTGCTTGTCAGGGCGGAGAGCTACATCACACTCAGCGATGCTCAGGGGTTACTCCTGGCTCCGCACTCAGGAATTACTCCTGGCAGTGCTTAGCCCATCAAGCTACCAAGAGTATACCATCCGCACAGCAGAGCCTGGCAAGTTGTCCGATATTTATTCAATATGCCAAAACCAGTAATAAAAAATGTTCATCTTCCTGACCCTGAAAGAGCCCTTAATATGGCAGCACTAAGAAGGATGAACAAAGGAGGACCTGATAAAATTTCATGGCCATACTAAGCTGCGAAAATGAAGAAGGACTAAAATGACAGTCTGTACTTTCAATGCACGTACACTGGCAACAGAAGCATATATCGAGGACCTGATGGTGCATGTGCAAAAGATCAGCTATGACATCATTGCTCTGACTGAGATGAGGAGGCATCAATCACTTCACGCTGTTTTTGACACTGAAGAAGAACTGTTTCTTGGAACATGCAATGAAAGAGGCATTGGTGGCGTCGGTGTCCTTGTAAACACAAACATAGCCACAAACATTGATTCATTTGAATGCCTAACAAACCGGGTAGGACAATTACACTTGAAGAGATGTGGCCCAATGAAATAAATAAATTAAATAGAAAAAAAGAAAAATAGCCAGAGGTGTTCTTTTTCATTGGCTAACTATTAGAAATCAAGTGAATGTATTTATCATAATAAAACTATTGAAAATAAATAAAAATTAGAATTAGCTAGTATTATTTAGTGTATTTTATAAATCTACTTTTAAAATATCCCTGAAGACATTTAATGCCGAGTTTTAAAATTTTACTACTATCAATTTACTAATGCTTTAGAAGGTTGATGTCTCTGATACATTTATTTCAGTTTGGGTATTTAGTAGACTTTTAATAAGCTATGTATATTTAGATGAGAGATTTTAAATTAGGCATAAAATGTAATAGAGATTTTTAAAGTATGATATAAATAAACAGGCGAATGTGAACAAAAACGGAGTTGAAGGCATTTTACTCAGTTTAGTCAAAGCCATCTACCACAAGCCCACAGAAAGCATAATTATCAATGGAGAAAAATAAAAGACTTCCCCCAAGATCATGGACAAGACAAGGTTACCACTCTCACCACTTCCATTCAAGTTTCTACTGGAAATAGTTGTCATAGCAATTAGAGAAAGAAATGACATTAAGGACATCCAGATAGGAAAGGAAGAAATCAAGTATCACCGTTTACAGAATACATAATACCATCCTCAGAGAATCCTGAAGTCTTTACCAAAAAGCTCCTAGAAACAATAGATATGTATAGCAGAGTGGCAGGTTACAAAATCAATACCCGAAAGTCCATGGCTTTCCTATATGCAAATAACAAATAGAAGAAAGTGATATTAAAATATTCTATTCACAAATTTCGCCACAGAAAGTCAGGTATCTTGGAATCTGCTTATCTGAGGATGTAAAGAGCTTGTACAAAGAAGACTACTAAATGCACCTTCAAGAAAAAAAAGACATGAGGAAATGGAGGCATATATCCTGCTTATGGATTAGAAAAAAATAAAATTGTGAAAATGGCAACACTCCCTAAAGCATTATACAGATTCAATTTGGTCCCTATAAGGATACACATGACATTTTGCAAAGAAATTGATCAAACACTCCTGTAATTCATATGGAACAGTAGACTCCTAGAATAGCTAAAGCAATTCTTGGGAAAAAGAAGATGGGAGACATCACCATCTGAAATGTCGAACTGTACAACAAAGCAGTAGTAATTAAAACAGCATCACACTGGAATACAGACAAACTTCTAGACCAATGGAATATAGTTGAATATCCTGACATACTCTCAATTATATAAACATTTAATATTTGATAAGAAATTAAAATATGACTGGGAGCAAGAAAAGCCTCTTCAACAAGTGGTACTGGGAAAACTGGACAGATACATGTGGAAAAATAAAATCAAACCTCTATCACTGTGCACAAAAGTCAGATCTAAATGGATTAAAGATCTCAACATCAAACCTGATTCCATAAGGTACATCAAAGAAAACATAGACAAAATCCTCCTAAAGGCATCTTCAAAGATGAAACATAACTGACCACACAAGTGGAAGCAAAGATAAATAAAGGTAGCTACATAGAACTAAAAAGCTTCTGCACCTAAGAAGATATGGTGACCAAGATACAAGGACAGCCCACGGATTGGGAAGAATATTTTACCCAAATCCATCTAATAAAGGATTAATATTCAAGGTATATAAGGTGCTAGTATAACTTTACAAGAAAAAATATCTAAAAATGGCAAGAAGAAATGAACAGAAACTTGTTCAGAGAAGAGATTCAAATGGTCAAAAGGCATGAAAAATGATGGTCTTCATCACTAATCAAATGTGATGCAAATAAAAACAATGGAATATCATTTCACACTACAGAGACTAGCACATGTCCAAAAGATTGTGGGAATGCCTACCCATCCAGACTTTTTGCAAAATAGAGCAGGCATTCCTCCCCAAACTCGATATTAAGCTCCCATTTGACAACAATAGCACTCCTGGCAATAACCTGGAAATCCAAAACATAAGACAGAAATACCTTTTGCAATTCTATGTTCATTACAGCACTATTCGCTATAGCCAAATAATGAATCGACCTGAGTGCCTGAAAACAGAAGACTGGATAAAGAGACATAATAGGTCTTATTGATGGCAGAATTTCTGTATAATATTACTGAGCATGTCTGTGAGTCTCTGGATCAGCATACCTGGGCGGATTTGAAAAAGACTGCTGCAGGGTGGGTCTTGATGATCAGGGCCTTGATAGGCAATTCTGCTGGGTGGAGTTTTGAGCGAGGGAAGTCTGGATGTGGAAAATGGCGGCCCTTATGGAGTGGGGGGTCGTCTGGCACTTATGAGGCTCTGCTGGGGTGGCGGGCCAGGGCTAGAATGGGGCAGACATGGGGCAAAGCTGCTACTGGCTCTCCGGTACCCAGCCGCTCACGAGGCACCCTGGAGGGACGGCAGGTTCTAGTCCTGGTCCGCCACCCCAGCAGAGCCTCACAAGTGCCAGATGACCCCCCCACTCCATGAGGGCTGCCATTTTCCACATCCGGACTTCCCCTCTGGTCAGAACTCCACCCAGCAGAAGAGCCTATCACAGCCTGGCTTGCACTGCTGCAAGCGGCCGTGCAGTTCATCAATAAATGCTGGAGATCAGAGGTGACTACAGGAGTATGCCACCTGCATGGTAGAGCCTGGCAAGCTACCCGTGTTGTATTTGATATGCCAAACACCAGTAACAATTATATACCTCATTCCCATGACCTGATGGAATGGTTTGAGGCTCTTTATGTTCCCGAGCAAGCAGATGTACTTGGGCTCTACTAGCATGAGACAGGACATATAGAGATGCTACTGGTGCTCCCTTGGGAAAAAAATCGATGATGAATGGGAAGACAGTGATACTGAGAAATCTAGATTACTTAGCAATCTAGATCATGACTATGCATTAATGAGATTTACTCTGGAAATCCACTTACTCTGGATCTATAATTATTAAGAAGCCACTAATATGAGCAATGGTGTAAATTCCAAACTTGTAAAATATTAACTTGGTTGACAACTTTCTTACTTAAATAGTCTGGGCCCTGAGACCTGAGTCACATAGGTCTCTCTCTCTGGCTCAGAGGCCCTCTGCTATCACTTGTTTCTAGTCTCTGAAGAAAAAGAACATTTGAACCCCTCACAAAACAAATTCTGTTTGTTCTTCCCAATATGAATATGAGTCTATGTATGACTCTTATTTCTTTGTGTTTGTCCTTAGTGACCACTGGGACATTTTCATTCTTTCTTTGGTCTCTTTTCCTATCACCGTGTCTGTACTCTCAGGTTCTTAAATGCATTTTCAAAAAGGATGACTCAACAGAACCTTTAAGGCAGGAGCCCATATTGTGGTAAACAAAGCTTTATATAAGGCAAAACCAGGAAGGGGTTGATGGGAAATAGAGGTTGTAGAGGTAAGAAGATGAGTACAACATAGGCTTCAGTAAATGAGACATTTAATCATAAAAACTGTGAATACAGAGTTTGAAACTGATCCTCATGGTGTAAGTATGAGAATTTTGTGAATGAGGAGTGTTTATTCTTTGAGTCTCTCCCATTGCTCTCTACAAAACATTCTCAGGATACTAGAGGAAAGATGTAGGGAAATAGCTTATTGTTTTAAAATTTTTATGGCAGTTGCAGGGAAAATGGGTTCTTGGTTCCAAAATAATAATTACAATTTTTCTTCATTTATTTTATTATTTTTAAAAATATTTTATTATACCACCATGAGATATACAGTTACAAAGATGTACATAAGATGTTCATATTTGGGTTTCGGTCATACAACGTTCCAGCACCCATCCCTCCACCAGTGCCCATTTCCTACCACTAATGTCCCCAACTCTTCCTCCCTCCCCCAGCCTGCATCTGTGGCAGGTTATTAAATTCTTTCTCTTTCTCTCTTCCTTCCCTTTCACATTGTGGATTACAATACATACATTAAGAGGTTGTCATGTGTATCTTTTTGCCTGTATTTAGTGTTCAGTTCTAGGTTGGTATCAGCACTTTTGACAATTATTAGCACACTGTTCCATTCTCTGCCCTACCTAGCCTCTGACTCCCACACATCTGTGATAATTTCCACCTTTGACAAGACCTCCTGTTCCATGCTTTGCCTGACCTTGGATTTTGGTATCATAATATGTACATATATATATATATATATATATATATATTTATGTCATGCAAATAAATGCAGTCATTCTATATCTGGCTCTCTCTTTCTGGCTAATTTCACTCAAAATGATCCTCTCCATGTACATCCATTTATAGACAAATTTAATTTTTTTTGGCAGCTGCATAGTAGTATTCCATTGGTATAGATGTACCAAAGTTTCTTTATCCAGTCATCGATTCTCAGACACTCTGGTTGTTTCCAGATTCTGGCTGTTGTGAATAATGCTGCTATGAAAATAACATAAATAACATCCAGAGACTCACAGACATGGGGCAGAGCTGCTACTGGCTCTCCTTGTGCCCAGCCGATCACGAGGCGCCTAGGAGGGATGGTGGGTTCTAGCCCTGGCCCCCCCACCCCAGCAGAGTCTTGCAACAAGCCAGACGACCCCCCCACTCCATGAGGGCCTCTATTTTCCACATCTGGACTTCCCCCTCGTAAGACCTCCACCCAGCAGACCAGCCTACCACAGCCCAGCTCATTGAGATTCACCCTGCAGCAGTCTTTTTTAATCCAGCTCAGACCTCCACCAAGCAGACCAGCCTATCACAGCCCAGCTCATCGAGATCCACCCTGAAGCAGTCTTTTTTTTAATCCGGTTCAGGTATGCTGATACAGAGACTCACAGACATGGGGCAGAGCTGCTACTGGCTCTCCTTGTGCCCAGCCAATCACGAGGCACCCAGGAGAGATGGTGGGTTCTAGCCCTGGCCCGCCACCCCAGCAGAGCCTTGCAACAAGCCAGATGAACCCTCACTCCAGGAGGCCCTCCATTTTCCATATCTGGACTTCCCCCTCATGAGACCTCCACCCAGTAGACCAGCCTATCACAGCCCAGCTCGCACAGCCACTTGCTGCAGCACGGCTCATCAATAAATGCTGGATTTAGAGATGACTACAAGAGTATGCTACCTGCACGGCAGAGCCTGGCAAGCTACCCATGTCGTATTTGATATGCCAAATACCAGTAACAATTTTAGATCTCATTCCCATGACCTGATGGAATGGTTTGAGGCTCTTTATGTTCCTGGAGCAGCAGGTGCCCTTGGGCTCGAATAGCATGAGACAGGACATATGGAGATGTTACTGGTGCCTGCTCTAGCCAATCGATGATGAACAGGAAGACAGTGACATAAGACAGTGACAGTGATGAAAATAAAAGTAGGGATGGTGTTTCCATTGCATATTTTTGGCTTCTCAGGCTATATTCCCAGGAGTGGTATGGCTGGGTCAAATGAGAGCTCAATTTCTAGTCTTTGGAATAATTTCCATATTGTTTTCCAGAAAGGATATACTAGTCAACATTCCCACCAACAATGGATGAGAGTCATATTTTCCTTGCATCCCTGCCAGGATTTGTTGTTCTTGCTCTTCAGGATAGGTGCCATCAGGATTTGCGTGACATAAATATATATGTACATATTATGATACCAATATCCAAGGTCAAGTGAAACATGTGTCAGGAGTCTTGTCAAACGTGGAAATTGTCACAAACATGTGGGAGTCAGAGGCTAGGTAAGACAGAAAATGGAACAATGTGCTAACAATTGTCGAAAATACTAATACCAACATAGAACTGAGCATTAAATACAGGCAAAAAGATACACATGGCGACCCTTTAATGTATGTTCTGTAATCCACAATCTGGAAGGGAAGGAAAGAGAAAGAAAGAGAAAGGGAAAGAAATAAAGAACCTGCCACAGAGGCAGACTGGGAGATGGGGGAGGGAACCGGGGACGTTGGTGGTGGGAGATGGGCACTGGTGGAGGGATGGGTGCTGCACCACAGTATGATCAAAACCCAGATATGAACATCTTTGTAATTGTATATCTCATGGTGGTATAATAAAATGCTTAAAAAATAAATAAAATGAATGATAGACCAAAAGAAATGTTAATTGGATATCAGAGTACCTACTTATACTGCATGTGCAATTTATGTTAGAGAAGAATTTTTTTTCTATAACTCAATCATAGTAATGTATATCTATATCTATATATATGCATAGTGGCATCGTTTCATTTACTTTGATATTTTAAACACTTGTAATTTTTTTAAAAACCAGGATTCACAAAGAAGTCCATAGTACAATTATTTCAGATATCATGGTTCCCACAGCAATCCCACTAGTACATAACCTTCCCACTATCATTGCCTCATTCCCGCACACCCCATTACCTTCCTCTTGGCAGGCACAAAATAATAAACTTTATATTACTAGCTAAAACATATCTCACAATGGTGCAACTAAGGTCATTGTATCTTATGACCTTACATAAGTGATGATGAAACTTCTCTGTAATTGTTTCATTCACTGAGTTTAGTGCTTCTATACAACTTTGCCACCTAATTTCCTATGCTCCTCAGGGATGTCAGTACTGTAAGATTTACAAATGTTGGTCCAGGAACTGTGAATTGTGCTCATTTATCAGGTTGGCATTTATTTGAGATTAGTCATGGAGCTAGGCCGGTTATACACAGAGACAGTTTAGTGTGGGTGAGGCCCTGGGCCTTCTGAGAGGATACGGACAGAGCCCACACTTCACTAGAAGTTTCCAGAAATCTCAGCCTGGTACCAGGCCTCTCTCTATATATGTATTTTTGAAAATAAACCCTACATGGGAAAATCTTGAAGAGTCAGCTTTGATAAAAGAGATAGACATAGCTGTTAGTGAATAGACTTGTATCCTTTTTATATGAGGGATCTGCACTAGGGAACTTCAATAGAGCTAGAATTAATGTCCTAATTTTGAAACAAAAATAAACTGAGAAGAAAAAACCTTTAGATTTCAGGCTTACTTTAGAGAGTCATGTTATTCTGCAGTTGTTATTAAAGGCATAAAGTACTAGATCAATAGACATCTCGTTGCTCATCAATTTCCTTGAGCGGGCACCAGTAACATTTCCATTTGACCCTATCACATGCCAGTGTAGCCCAATGGCATCTGGTTGCTTCAGTAATATGAAGAGCCTCAAACCGTTCATTCAGGATCTTGAGAAGAAGTCTGACCATCTTGTAGGTGGGTGGCCACGTGATCTTTTGACATCCCATGGGATACAGTCAGTAATGGCTCTAGTCCAGCAGTCATCTCCAAATCGCATTACATGCCCAGCCCATCTGATTTTCGATGCCTTGGCAAATGAGACAGTGTCCCTGACTCTGGAAGGCGACAGAGGATGGAACTCCAGATTCCTTCTCTCACTTGAGTGAGGCGTAATATCCCAAGCATAGTTCTTTTCGTTCCTCTTTGGGAGACCCAAATAGCGTTCTCATCCTGCTTTCCTAGGGCCCAGGTCTTTGAGGTGTATGTTAATGCAGGGAGAATGGTGGAGTCAAAGAGATGTGCCTGGACTCGGAGGTTCTTTGTTCTTTTGGCTATTGCTTAGATGTTTTTGAAGGTAGTCCATGCTGCTCTTTTCCTCCTGTGCAGCTCAGGTTTTAGGTCATTTATCATGTTGACTTCTAGACCTAGGTACACATAGCTGTTGGATTCAGAGATGTTTGTTCTATTGAGAGTGAATGGGGCCTCTGGAACTAGTTCATTTTTCATGAACATAGTTTTCTTTAGATTCAGCTGTAGACCTATCTTTCCACATTCTTGGTCAAAGTCAACAAGCATTCGTGCCGCTTGGCTGATGTTTGGTGCTCTTAGAACGATGTCATCAGTGAAGCGTAGGTGGTGCAGTTGCCCACCTTCTATCTTCACTCCTATTCATTCCCATTTTAATTGTCGCATGATGTTCTCAAGGGTGGCGCTGAAGAGTTTTGGTGAAATAGTATCACCCTCCCGAACTCCTCTTTTGGCATCAATGATCACTTCCCTGTAGAATGGTGAGATCCTGGTGGTGAAACCATAATACAGCTCACGAAGGATCTTTACGTATTAGGTTTCAACGCCCTGTTTGGCTTGGGCTTCCATGACCACTTCAATCTCTACAGAATCAAAGGCTTTCATTAAATCAATGAACATGAGACAGAGCGACATCTTGAATTCTCTATAGACTTCCAATGAGTTTGGTTAATCGTGTGGATATGGTCGATTGTGCTGAATCCTTTTCGGAAGCCAGCTTGCTCGCATGGTTGTTCTTCATCTAATGTTCTGCTAATCCTGTTCAGAATGATCAAGTAAACAGTTTGAAGATGAAGGACAACAGGCAGAGGGGGCAATAGTTGCCAATGTTGTGAATGTCTCCCAAGTCTTGAACAGTTGAACTGTCCTGCTGGTTTTCCATTGGGAGGGCACCTTACATTCAGACAGATAGCGTGTGAAGAGTTAAGCCAGTGTATTGATGAGTACTGATGACAGATTCTTCAGGTGTTTGGTTCTGACTTTGTCTGGGCCTTATGCTGTTCCTTTCTTAACCGACGAAATGGCATGTCGGATTTCAGAAGGGAGAACGTTGGTAAAGATATATCCATCCTGCAGAATTTGGTATGTGGGTAGATGGACGTGGCTATCAAAGTGATCTGAGTAGAAGTCAGGGATAATCTTCTCCATTTCCTTTCTGAAAGATGTGACAGATCCATCAGGACCTCTGAGGGCAGTTTTTTTCTTATAGTTGGTGAGGACAGGTGGGCGTTGTGAATGCTTTTCCCGGCTTCTGCTGCATCTTCCAGTATTTCTTCTCTTCTCTCTTTGAGATCTTTCTTTATTGCTTCTCTGCAGTGCTTTGCGAGCTTGGATGTTAGCATTTTGTTGCCTGAGGCTCGCGCCTTGCCACATTGATGAATGAGCTCAAGAGTTTTTGAAGACAGGCATCCTTTTGTGTCTTTCTCTCTCTACGCATTCTCCACACAATCATGGAGGTACTGAACCAGTCAGTTGTATTCTTCATCGATGTCAATGATGGTATCTTCCCATGTTGCTGCATTGGTGCCAAAGAGTTCCCATTGGTGGTCATTCTGGGAGTTCTCTTCTTAAACTTTGCAGCCTTTTCTCCCCGTTGGGGGAAGTAGAATTTTGCACAAAGGAGACGGTGGTCCTACGCTGTTTAGAATTTTTGGAAAACAGCGACATTGGTCAGGCATAACCTTCAATTGAAGATGGTGTGGTCAATTTCATTGTGGAACTGTCACCAGGAGATTCCCATGTCCAATGTTTCGTTTCAGCCTTCTGGAACTGTGAGTTCCCATGAATGGTATTGGTGGACATGATGAATTCAGATAGTCTCTCACCTTGTTTGTTCCGTTCTAGGCCATGAGTCCCAATGTGGAGTTCTTTGGCCAATCTTCTCAGTCATATCTTGGCATTAAAAGCACCTACTATGATCTTGTAGAAGGTGTGATCTTTCTTATAGAACTCCTCCAGTTCCATGAAGAATTTCTTAATTTCATCTTCCTTGTATGTGGATGTTGGTGTGTAGACAAAGAAGATAGAAATTGCTGGCACTGGGCCACATCTCTTCAAGTGTAATCATCCTATATGGTTTATTAGGCATTCAAATGAATAAATGTTCACGGCATGTTCATGTTGACAAGGACACCAACGCCACCGAAGCCTCTTTTCGTCGCATGTTCTGAGGAACATTCTTCTCCAGTGTCAGAAAGCGGCGTGATGCGATTAAAACCTCCTCATCTCAGTCAGACCTATGATGTCCTACTTGATCTTTTGTGCTTGCACCATCAGATCCTCGATATATGCTCAGGCCTATGCCAGCATATGTACATTGAAAGTACAGACAGTCATTTTAGTCCTTCTTTTTTGTCGGTAGCCTAATTTGGCCCTGAAATTTTATCATGCACTCCTTGTTCGTCCTTCTTAGTGCTGCCATATTAAGGGCTCTTTCAGGGTTGGAAAGACAAACATATTTATTACTGGTTTTGGCATATTGAATACTCATCAGACAGCTTGCCAGGCTCTGCTGTGCAGATGGTATATTCTCAGAAGCTTGCAGGGCTCTCTGAGAGTGGTGTAGAGATAAATTGTGCCGCCGCGTGCAATGGGTAGAACTGGTATCTACGCTGCCTCAGGTATCTGCATCTGTGGCTCAAGCATTCCTGGGCTTGAAATACTCTCCTCTGAAGGGAGGGTCTCTGAAGGGTGGGTCCTTGTAGACTGTTTCTCTGACAAGCCAGGCTGGAGATTGACTTTATCTCTTGGCATAAATTATCTAAAAAATAAAACTTTATTCAAAATTCATAATTAGTATTCTTTTCTGCAAAAACAATTCCATACATGAGACTCATTTTTTCCCTCTTGATCACTGGTAGCTGGACTGAACATGATATTTGTAAGATTGATATCTCTGTGGAAATATTTCAATGTCACCAAATTTTTATCAGATTACTCAGAAGAGAGACGTCGTTTGTCATTTTCCAATGCTGAAAGGAACTTATATGAAGAAGGATGAGAAGCTGATCCTTGAGGTAAATGTTAATAATGAAGCATGACCTTTTTTATTTTTAGCGAATGATATCCTACACAAGACCATGATGGCAGTCTTCAAGCCGAATGCGATCTAACACAAGACCATGATGGTAGGCTTCAACTTGAGCAGTTACAATCCAGAAGCCTTCGTCCTACTGGGAATCCCAGGGCTAGAGCAGTTTCACATCTGGATCAGCATTCCATTCTTTATTATCTACCTGGTGGTTCTTGTGGGCAATGGTGCCTTCATCTACCTGATCTCCACAGAGCATAGCTTGCATGAACCAATGTTCTTTTTTCTTTCCATCCTTGCCGCTACAGATCTCATTCTGTATAATACATGTATACCCAAAGCTATGAGCATCTACTGGCTGGGTCCTCAGAAAATTACCTTTCCTGGTGCTTTACTCAGACGTTTTTTCTCCTCTGTAGCTCTGCTATGGAACATGTCACCCTTCTGGTCATGGCATTTGATCGCTATGTTGCTATTTGCTTCCCCTCTAAGGTATACCTCTATTCTAACCCACGAAATGATTACTAGGATTGTGATAGGCCTTGTCAGCAGGAGCTTTGCTGTCATCTTCCCATGTGTGTTTCTATTAAAGAGATTACCTTACTGCTGCACTCTCGTCATTCCCCATACTTACTGTGAGCACATAGGTGTTGCTCGACTCTCCTGTGCAGACATCTCCATCAACATCTGCTATGGAATTGCAGTGCCTCTAATGACTGTTATCTCAGACATGATCTTTACCGGCGTTTCCTACAGTCTCATTCTTCACTCCATCTTTAACCTCCCATCCCAGGATGCCCACCAGAAAGCCCTAAGCGCTTGTGTTTCCTATGTTTGTGTCATACTGTTATTCTATACTCCTTGCCTGTTTTCTGTCCTTTCTCACCATTTTTGACACAACATTCCCCATACCTTCCACATTATGTTTGCCAACCTTTATATGGTTATACCTCCTGTACTCAAGCCGAAGCAGATCCGGGAAAATATTATTCACTTCTTCATCCTTAAAGGAACCCATGAGTAAAACTGAAAGGTGGAAAATATAGGAAAGAGGTAATTATGTTGGACTGGCTAAAGAAACTGTGGTTCATCTACACTATGGAATACTATGCCATAATATTTTATTATTTTATTTTTTTTTATTTAAGAGTCACTCAGGGAGGAGGAGTAAACTCTGAGCATCACTGGGTATGACCCCTTGAAAAAAACAAGCAAAAACAAAAGAATCACTCTGGGTATAGTAACTGGCTCAGCAACAGATACACATGTCACATATGGGGGCTTAAGTTCTTTCCCAGCATTATAAAGAAATATTTTTTTATGTTTCCCCCACAGGCGCACCGTTCCTGCACATACTGCAATACCAGGTCGATGCATGGAGTGGATGGAGCAAGCTCCTATTCCGACGCCTACTTCCAAAAATCGATTTAATATATAGTTCTTGGATAGAGGATATATCAGATATTAAACTGATAAGAACAGATACTACACTTGATCTTAGCTAAAAGAGATTACCTAAGAAAATTACGTTCAAGAGAAGTTGTTTTTATTTATTTATATATGTTTTGCTTTTCTTGGTCACATCCAGCCATGCTCAGTGATTACTCCTAGCTTTGCACACAGGAATTACTTTTGGTGGTGCTGGGGAGACTATATGGGATGTGGGGGATCAGCCACATGCAAGGCAAACGCCCTACTATCCTATAGCTCAGCCCCAAGTTGTTTTTTTAAGCACTGGTAGCTATCAAAATCAATTGGTGGCCTAAAAAATTCTGCCTTGGCTCTCTCCTAATTTAATAGGTTTCTATTTTCTGGAGTCCCTTAAAAGATTAAAAAGAAATCTTGGATCCTTGGTGGAATTTCTGGAAGCAATAGAGCTCTCCCTAAATACCATATAAAATGCTTGTTGTCTGATATATTTATCTATCTCAAAGTTCCACAAATTTAAGTCCCACTTTATTAAAATGTGTTATCCATTTCTCTAATTATTGTAGCCTTTGGAGATTTTATGTTTCAGATATAAAATTATTTCTACATGTTATTTTGTTTTAATTTTTGTAGAAACAAATTTGGGGGGTTAGATAAAAAGTTCAGACTTTAAGACACTTGTGTAGGTCAATATGATTTATCTCTGGTATTGAATATGGCTCCCAGAGTACCAGCAGGTATGACCTGTGAGGACAGAGCCAGAAGTTAGTTATGAGCACTTCTGTCCAAACATTTGCCTTACACCTCTTCAAAAATGAAGTTCTAATTGTTTGAGGAGGTAGATTTTATTTTTAAAAATATGTAGGGTATGTATTCTGACTTTAATAATCATTTATAGTATAAAATTTTCACTATTACATCAAAGTGCTGGGGTCTACTTCTACTTCTTTTGAGTTGGTCTAGATTTATTCTGACAAACAATTTAGTGCATTATAATTCCGAGATATTTTGTGTTAGGCCATCAAAAATCTTCATAATTTATATCTGATATTATTATATCTCTCTTGAAATGCAACATGGAGACATGATGTTGAATATTTGCTGTACTATTGCAATTAATATTCCAGTCATGTATTTTGGGTACTCCATTGGTCATGTGTCAGGGGTCAAACTAAAACTGGTTTTATGTAAGGCAAACACCTTAATCCTTTACTGTATCTCCAGCCCTGTGTAAATTTTTTAGTATTTCCCAGAGACCATATCTTTGATAAAATTATACAGGAAGAAATCTGAATGACTTTTTTGGTATTTCGTATTTAATGCACTAAATCTTAGAAAATAACAGAAAAAAAATTCAGAGAAATCTGCTTAAAAAGTTCCCAAACTTATTTCTCCTGATACCCCTTTTCAGGAAACAAATGCTCAGGTCCTCTTGGAAATCTACCTTCTTTTAGAGGTTATACAGAAACTGTCCCCTAAATGTAGACGATGTCTCTACCACTCCCGAATCATTTCAGTGTATAATATTGCCAATTTTGGGAAACATTTGGATAGACCTTAATAACACTTGCTGGATTAAAAAGAAAAGAACCAGTCAGAAAGGCAGAGACCTTGGATCCAAACTTATTGTAGTCATAGCTGACTGAAAAGAGTATTCAGCCATTTTTCTTTGAGAAGCAAAAGAGTTAATAGTCGAAGGATATCCACAAGCCATGGAAATTTATTCTCAGAAACCAGATTAATATTCTAATTTTAAAAACAGGTGATATCAATTTTTGGCTATGGTTTAGAAACAATAATGGATTAGTGACAACAATATGAAGCCCCCATTTTAATATTTTTACAATGGCTACAATATTTTACAATGTTTGCAATTATCCCTTCTCTATCATCTTCATATGCAGACTTTGTAGCTATCGGTTTATTGATGTTTAATTCATGGATCTTCAAGTAATTATTAACTGCATTTAAGACAAGTAAAACTTTTAATGATATTGCTGAAATCCTAAAAACATTAGTACTCTATTTTAGGAAGTTACACAAAAGACTTCACAAGATTAATTAATACAATATTAATAAAGATAACACACCAACATATTTGCCTAATACATTAATTTTTACTGTTCTTTATACTTGCATATGCTCCTTATTCATTACTTAGCTATTCTTACTAGAGCTAAAATTGAAATACTTTTCAGATACTTTTAATATTTTGTATTTGATTGAAATATATTTTCAGCTTACTCTTGATATCTTACATATTAAATTGCTATTTCTTATATACATTGCTATTATAAATGTACTTGTCAGGGCTAGAGAAATAGTACAGTAAGGAACTTGCTTTCAATCATCCAATACTGGTTCAATCCTTAGAATCACACATGATCCCACATGTGCTAACAAGAGTAAAGCCAGGAATCAGAGCCAGGAGTAAACCCTGAGCACAGCCAGGTATTGTCCTCAATTCCAACCCTTTGCCAAAGGGTTTTAATTTTGAAACTTCTTATATTTTCTTGCGTTTGTTTGCTTTGTTTGTTTTAGGTCACACCTGCTGATGCTCAGGAGTTACTCCTGAGGAATAACTCCCTGACAGTGCTCAGGGGACATTATATGGTGTCAGGGCTCAAAATCAGTTGGCAGCTTTTTTTTCATTTTACATTTATGGTTTATTATCATCACAGGACTAAGAATCCTCTGTTGATATGTAAGTTTGAACCTAAGAATTATCTGATTACACGTTCCTAATGGATTTCAAACATATCAGAGTAGTAGTCAAGCTTCAGTTCCTGCTGTGTCTATGTTAGGGCAGCATAGCAATTAGAGCACAGTGAGTTCTTTGTACTCACAACATGTGAAGAAATACAGAACATTCACACTTATATTTAAGCGGTTTATCCTGACAAGATTTGTGTCAGAACTTTACAACTTATTGGCCATGGAAAGCTGTTACAAATTGTACACTAGATCAACTCCTCTCTCTCTCTCTCTATATATATATACATACATACATACATATATATACATATATATACATATATACATATATATATATGTCACTTGTCTTCCTGTTGTTCATCGATTTGCTCTAGCGGCGCCATTCATTGGGAATGAGGTCCATTATTGTTACTGTTTTTGGCATATTGAAACATCACGGGTAGCTTGCCAGGCTTTGCCGTGGCTCTGGGTTCATCCTAGGGGCCAAGTCTTTTTCTTTCAGACCATCAACCATCCAGAGTCCACGGGGCAGAGCCCTGGGTGTAGACAAGCCTGTCTCCCTGTCTGCCACCTGCGGACACAGCTGGGCACCACACCTGCAATACCTCATGGGATGCTGGTGGCAGGTGGCAGGAAAGTATATATGGAAAGGAGAGATAAACCAGTGATATGTGAGAACATAACACATATAATATCCAGTAGAGTCTTTATTTCTTAATCATATAATATTGTTTCTCTAACCTATTTACTGCCTTCTTGAATCTATGTCACTTAAAGAATTCTCCCACAGAGACCTTGAGAGCCTACCTTTTATGTTTTCATACCACGTTACTTAAATAAGCATGCTACTAGGTAGGATTAAGGCATCAGCACTTCTTAAAAGTTCAGGATTGATCTAGTGTACAATAAAGTTTTGAACCACAAACAGTATAATGTAGCTGTGCTTTGCAGCAAGGAATTAAATAACTGAAAGATTTAATGATGTGTTACAGTCTTTCTCAGCAACAAGTATAAAACTTTGGATACAATGCAAAAAAGTAAATCTATAATTCCATCTGCTCTATTTTCATAAAAATAGGCTCCTACCACCCAAGTAAGAAGCCGATTGCAAGCCCAAGTATGCAGGTCCTGGCTACTAAGCTCACCAGGCTTCTGTAGAGCTGGAGCTGGGGACCCTTTCCCCACCTTGGTCCCTTTCAGAAGGCCCAGTGGGCCTGCCCAGAACTGCTGCTGGTGCTGTCAGCCATAATCCAGGGACGCAGATGCGCAGAAGAGCTCTTGCTATTCTCCCTGTGGCACGTGATATATCAAAGCCTGGTATACTGATGTACCAGGTAACCCATCACATTTCATGGAATTAGGTATAGGGGCATACAATCACAAGTGTCGGAGCACGATGTGAGGTCTGTGGGAACACATTGATAATTCTTTTCAGTGGGCTCAAATTGCACAATGGAGATTTAATAACCTCCGTTTAAGATTTAAGAATATGTTCATCGACTGTATTTAGAGAATTAGCTCCAACGACCAATATAGAATACATTATTCAGTGTATGTTTAGGACAAGTTCAAACAGAAGTTGAGAAAAAATTTGAAATAAGTGTTGTCCATAGGTACAGTGATAGTGGGTCTGGGGTTGACTAGAACAAACCTACTATGTTCTAGAAACTCAGAAAGTGAATGCAAGAACAGAAATCAGCCAGACTCACACATAACAAACAAGAAAAAAAAATTATGACTTTATGAATACCATTCCCTTATATGGGTGGTAATGGTCAATATTATCAGTGCTGGCCAAGGGAGCAGGCATGTGGATGGGAGGGTGGGTGGGAAATGAGGGTCTCTGATGGTGGTGGAGGCACAATGGTGGTCGGACTGGTGTTGGACATGAATCTCTCTAGCATCTGTATTATGGAAAACTTTGTACTTTGTAAATCACGGTGTTCAAATAAAGGTATAAAAAGGGCTTCTATGTGTTATGCATTAACATGTTTTTAATGCTTTTTATTTTATT
The DNA here is from genome assembly GCA_021461705.1 of Cryptotis parvus. Classification (NCBI taxonomy): domain Eukaryota; kingdom Metazoa; phylum Chordata; class Mammalia; order Eulipotyphla; family Soricidae; genus Cryptotis; species Cryptotis parvus. Next base: position 53,765 of record JAJIBD010023150.1, on the reverse strand, counting down.
TTATATTTTTTAATGCTAACAAATTCAAAATTGTTTTAATAAAATTGTTTTAATAAAAATACTGAGCAACTGTGCTGCTCGGCCAGCCCCCGTGGAAGCAATCCATGGAGCTGACCTCCAGGTAAGGGGCTCCGCCAGCCCCCTGGCCCAGTCCAACATTGCTCCAAGGGTTCGCCACACGTGCGGGGGAGGGACCACGCTGGCTGGACTCAGAGCGAAGATTTGGGCTTTGCCCTTTCCTCCACCTCCATGCCAGCTTCCCCGGAAGTTGACACACAGACACACAGCTCCCATGGCGCACGGCCACTTTGCTGTCAGCGCGACTTTCTTAGATAATACTGATTTTAGGATAAGGTCCTTCCCATGATCTTTCATTTTATACACTGTATACAGTTCTAGACAGGTTCTAACTGATGCCTGTCATCCCATTAGCCTAGCAGGAAGCCAAGCAACCCACACATCATGCGGTTAGTCATTCTCAACATTCAGACTCCATAATTCTTCAGGGCTCCATCCAAGCTTAAACCTGATCTTTCCCTATTAAGTTTCATCAGTAAATGCTCGAGATGAGAGCTTTCTACTGATAGTATACCACCTACACGGCAAAGCCTGGCAAGCTATCCGTGTTTTATTTGTTATGCCAAAAACTAGTAAGAATTATGGACCTCAATTCCATGACCTAAAATATGGTTTGAGGATCTTCCTGTCCCTGGAGCAAGCAGATGCCCTTGAGCTACACTTACTTGCAACAGGACATATGGAGATATTACTGGTGCCCGCTCGAGCAATTCGATGAACAATGGGAAGACAGTGACAGTGACAGTGAAAAAAACTGATCTAATGTTGCACCAATTTGCATGAAAAACAGAGACAAGCTGTAAACATATGCTTGTTATCCAACACAGTGAGAAATATGCTTATGATAAAGGGGAGGGAAGGAGTGGTGGCAGGATTACTAAGATTTTTCAATTATCTAGATCTGATTGATATATGACAATTAACCTGAATTTATGTTGTGTACTTGTTCAGTGGAAATTTTTCTTTCTGTGGATCAAATAGTCATTGTAGGAAGTAGCTCCTGTGATGATCCATACTGGGGAGGAAATTCTATTATTCCCTTTTCTGTTTCCACAAAAGATACTTTCCATATTGACTTATAGAAGTTTCTCCTGTCCCAATCAATCCAGCATATAAATGTACATCTCTATTAAATAATATGGAGATAGTTGACCTGAGTAAGAGTCTGATAAACAGTACTGTGGAATATTTCAAAAAGCTTATACACAATCACATTTATTTATCTTGCTTCCATTTGCTTTGTCAGTGGTCTTTAGTAAGAAATGGTGACCGAGATACAGAGACAGCCCACAGACTGGGAAAGAATATTCACTCAATGCCCATCCGATAAGGGGTTAATATCCAGGATATATCAGGCACTGGTAGAACTTTACAAGAAGCAAACAGCCAATTCCATCAAAAAATGTGGAGAAGAAATGAACAGAAGCTTCCAAAAAGAAGAAATTTGAATGGCCAAAAGGCATATGAAAAAGTGCTCTTCATCATTAATCATCAGGGAGATGCAAATCAAAACAACAATGAGGTATCATGTTGGATGACAGGTTTAGCTAGTTTGGGGGCTTTGCTGTTTTGACCACTCACAGCTTAATCTACTTAAGCCAAGGTTCATTCTAATGAGACCTCTCCTATGTAAACACTGCTAGAGGGTGTGGCAATTACAGAAGTCACCTTGACACAATAACTTCTAACTTATACATCTACTAAGACTTCTATGTTTTCTAGATTGGGCACAACTCCTCTTTATACCCAGAATGGGACAGTTAGAATTTACCAGGAGACTACCACCTTGGCTACATTGAGACTATAGGAAGACTATAGGAAGGTTCATACTAGTTTGCTCTCAAGCAGATGAGTGTGACCCTTTCAGTATACGGAGAATAAGATACTCAGAATCACCCTGGTGCAGATAATAAATAAGAAGTTCTTGTGGGTACCATCTAGATTACATGAAGTTCATGAAATTAAGATGTATTGCTTTATACCAACTCTCTCTCTCTCTCCAGTGTTTTATATAAGAGATAATCTCTGTAGAAGGAATTAGTCCTTAGCATAACTTTTCTTTATACCTATAATAGCATGTGGCACCGCCCTTCTACAATTTGTTTAGGGTTCTCTGCTGACATGACCCTCCCTGGATTACTTTGGTGTATATAAGCGGACTGACTTGAAGCCCCCTTGGCCTTTTGCTCCTTCTTTTGGGTAGGACTCCTCTCAGGTGAGATCCTCTCTCTTTGGTGGGAGACTTAGGTTCTTTTGTATGGTCTAAGTTCGGACCAGAACTTAGACTTATGGTCTAAGTTCGTTCATTATATTGGATTGCTGTGGAAGAGCTTTTGTACTATTAAAAGCCCTTTTGGAACTGCGCCTGACTTGTGAGTTTTCATCTGTTCCCCCGGCGCCTCAGCGGTAGAAGAGAACTTCTGTCCTGACACTGTTGAGGACCCCAGCTGCATCCTTGACAGTATCATCTCACACCACAGAGACTGTCACACATCCAATATAGCAAGAACAGCCAGTGCTGGTGTGGATGCGGAGAAAAAGGGACTCTCATTCACTGTTGGCAGGAATGCTGACTAGTCCGGCCGTTTTGGAAAACAATATGGACATTCCTCCAAAAACTAGATATTAAGCTCCCATTTGACCCAGCAATATCACTCCTGGAAATATACCCTGGAGACCCAAAAACACACAGCAGAAACACTATCTGCACCTCGATATTCATCACAGATGAGTATCATGATAGCCAGAATATGGAAACAACCTGAATGTGGAGAACAGAAGACTGGGTAAAGAAACGATGGTACATCTACACAGTGGAATACTATGCAACTGTCAGTAAATACGGAGTCATCAAATTTGCCTGCAAATGGATGGACATGGAGATTATCATGCTGAGTGAAATTAGAAGGAAAAGAACAGATAGAATGACTGCATTCATTAATGGGATATATTTATGGTAATGCTATACTAGAACTCAGCATTGAATGTACACAAAGAGATTTACATGATTCACCCTAAATGTCTGTAGGGCAATCCACAAGGTGAAGAGGATATATATATATATATATATATATATATATATATATATATATATATACATATATATGTATATATATATATAGAGAGAGAGAGAGGGGGAGAGAGAGAAGAAAAGGGAAGTGTCTGCTATAGAGGCAGGCTGGGGGAGGGGGAAAGAAATTTGGGGACATTGATGGTGGGAATAGGGCACTGGTGTTGGGATGGGTGCTGGAACAATGTACGAAGGAAACCCAATCATGAACATCTTTGTAATTGTATATATCATGGTAGTACAATACAAATAAAAAATTTTTAAAAGTCTATACACATTTCCTATGTATATAGAGAAATCTGTATGCCATTCCAGACTTCAACTATCATTACCATGTAAGTAATTTAGCATCTGGTATAATAAGATGTAGGTAATGCCAAAATTTACCCTAATGAATACATAGAATTTTAAAGGGAAATAAAACCTGAAGTTTAATGGAGGGATTCATCTTAAACACCTTGATTATATTCCTGAGCGCAAGAGATATTTAGCACTGGATTAAGCAACCAACTGAGTCAGCATAACATTTGAGCTCAGTTTATCTCATCATTTCATATCCATGTGCCATGTCTGAATTTTGCTGCCCAACTGTGTGGCACAACTTCGTTGTGCTTTTGCTCTGAGTAAAGCAGGTATTAATTTGCCCAGGAAGTTATGACCCTTTTTCCTGCCTTAAGAGTGTGCAGTTTTAGAGTCAAGTTTCTTATGACTGGCGATCTCCCCAGAGAAGTCATTTGTAGATTTAGCTGTACTTTTAGCAGCTGGGGCCACTGGGACTCTGAGCCACACTGCACTCTCTCTGGATCAGGAAGGCCTTCAGAGGTGGAGATAAATGGGAGACTACATTCAGATCCAGAAACAATGTTACTGATGCTGGATTAAAATTTCTTTCATGCAGCTAAATACCAAGACAAGAGTAAGTAATGAATGGAGGAGTTCAAGTAGAAAATAAGGTTAAGGCCAGTTTGGTAGAGCTTGGAGAAATAAAAGGGGAAGATATAGAGAGATAATCATATAAATATACTTATGTCTGTAGATATTCAGAAAGTCATCTCAGATTGCTTTATATATAAACTTACATAATATATAAGTATATCATATAAAAGCAATATATGTAAATAAATATATATACACTATATCTGAGTATACTCACTCACATACTAAGATTGCTATCTGATTCCAATATAGGAGGTGCTGTTCCTTGAATTCCTCAAGTACTTGGTATTATAGTACACCAATACTACACCAATATTTATTTTTATTAACTTATTTCTTTGCATCTGAATTCTATACGGTAACATCTAAGATTTTAGTCTTTCTATTTTCCATCTGAACTCAAAACAATCCAATAAGTTAGGTACCTAGAAACAGTCTTTCTAAAAAAAATGGGGGGGAATTATGATAATAACTCCTTATGTTCATTTTTATTGTTAAGGAAATAGGACTTGAAAGAGGCTATGTTATGTCTAAATTCCTCTGTCCCCATAATTTCTATCATCTATAAATTTGTACTTCTACCTATATTATTGTATAATCTATCTTTCTGTTTATATTTTATCTCTCTCTTTTATACTAGACAGTAGCCTTTTTTCTTGAGTATCAAGCACCCTCATATTGTACTATAGACTACTAGAGCTCAGGAAACTCATTCGTTTTCCAGCCTTGTGGTGTGTGAGTACAGCTGTTATCATCTGAATGACCTAATTCTAACCTATGATTTCACATACAAAAGATTTGAAAGTTCATCAATTTGGAAATTCCTATTATAGTATCCTCAGGTTATGCTTATTTTTTCCAGGGGAAAAATCAGATAATTGTCCACAAATAGTTTAACGGAAGCTCCTGTTTGGAAAAAAAAAAGATGCACATTGTTCCATACTTATTCTCTCAGTGGAAGCAAAGAACATGCTGGCTACTTTTCTACTAAATTTCACTTCCATTTTGGCCTCTAAGGACATACATGAGGAAACTGATATTGGAATATTTGTAGTAGTGGCATTATTAGGAATTATTCCACCTCACATCTTATAATATTCCATTTACCCCATTAACTGAGGACCAATTTTGGTTATCACTAAATAAAGATCTTGATTTAAAAAAGATAAAGTCGGGGGCCAGAGCGATAGCCCAGCGGTAGGGCGTTTGCCTTGCATGCCGCCGGCCTGTGCCAGCCAGGGTTCGATCCCCGGCATCCCATATGGTCCCCCAAGCACCGCCAAGAGTAATTCCTGAGTGTAGAGCCAGGAGTAACCCCTGAGGATCACTGGGTGTGACCCAAAAAGCAAAAAAAAAAAAAAAGATGAAGTCATAGTCTCATCCTGTTTGGATTACAGACTCAAGGAATATGAATATTTTTTCATTTTTGAAGCTAAAGTTTCCTGTTTTGAGAAACAAGTACATTGGTAGTGCAATAGATTTAAATTTGCAAAATAATGAAAAATATCAGTACCTATTAAATATTTTTATTATGTTAGATAAAATTATGGAATTTACACAAGAGCTTGCTCTACAAGTTCTTTGAGAAGTGAATAAAATTAGAATTAAGTGTGGGGTTTATCCTAGGAAAATGAAGAAAAAAAAGGGAAAAAAGGAAATTTTCAAGATTATACAGTTACCAAGTAATTAGTACAGATTTTTTAACCCAGGCAATTTAACAATTTATAACAAGTTTTTTGGTGTTTATTTTCTAAGCTTGGATGCAAGAGTAAAGGAAAGTAATAACTGTGGAATTAGTGATTGTATTGTAGATGTTTGCCACATTTGAGGGGATTCATACTGGTGACTAAATTATTATTTCCTCAAAGAACTTTTCTCTGAGTAGGAATTGCATTATTATCTTTTCTCCACAGCATACATCAAAGCAACATTTTTGAAGATATGTTGAGATATCTGATTAGTTATATCCCCCTCATCAGACAAGCCTAACGTAGCATAAAGCACACATGTTCTTATTACTTTATCCACCCAATATGTAGAAAAGTGCTTGGTACATGGTAAACAGTTAAACCTTAAAGCTATTTAAAATTATAGTAACATTGGAAGTGAATTATATTTTCATTGCTTTAAAATTCAAAGATGTCATAGATAACAAAATTACTATCGTAGAGGCCAGGAGACAGTGCAGCAGGGACAGTGTCTGTCTTATATATGCCCAACTAGGTTCAATCTTTGGCACTCCAAGATGGTCTCCCTAGCACAACCAGGAGTGATTCTTGAGCACAGTACCAGTAGGAAACCCTGACTACAACCAAGTGTGGTCCAATAAAAAAATACATTATTATATTATTGCTTATGTAGTCTATAGTTAAATTTGCTATGATCATGGAGTTAGAACTTATATTTGCATGTGAGAAACATGAATTGCAATTACAAGAACAAAAAATTAATTGAACTTTCAGTAATACAGCAAGAGATTCAGAGATGATTAAGGAAAGAAAGTTCATTTTGAATTATTAAAGAATTTTGTGATTCTGTCTTGCGTAGAACAATTAGGTGAACATACCATCAAAATCCTTTCTGAAAAACGAGTATCTTTGTGCCTCAACTAGGCAAGAATAACTTTCTGGTCCTTATTAATATGAAGTCTTATTAATATAAAGTTTAGTATAAAGTCCTTATTAATATAAAGTTTTCCTGGTCCTTATTAATATAAAGTCTCATTAAATAAAGTCTTCATTGGGGCCAGAGCGACAGCCCAGCAGGTAGGGCGTTTGCCTTGCATGCGGCTGGCCCATGCCGGCCCGGGTTCGATCCCCGGCATCCCATATGGTCCCCCGAGCACCACCAGGAGTAATTCCTGAGTGCAGAGCCAGGAGAAACCCCTGAGCATTGCAGGGTGTGACCCAAAAAAGCAAAATAATAATAATAATAATAAAGTCTTCATTAAATAAAGAACACAAAACTGATGGGGCCATTATATTTACAGAACATATTTTATAACCAAACCTATGGCCAATAAAGGAAGCAGATATAATTGGTATGAATGAATTAAAAATAAATAAGTGCTAATGATGAATATCTTACAAACTAAAGAGTGAAAAATATACGATCATATCTACTGAGGATAGCTTGTCTTATCCATAAGGAGAAATGCAAGAAGGGGCACCATTTTAACACTGGATCATTTGCCAAGTCTGTTAGAAAAGTCTCATTGATGAACTGATTATTTACTGTATGTTTTGTTAAACATTATTTATGAGCATGATATAGGCAAGACATTGGTGTTTGATATAGAGAAAAATTAGGCTCAGAAATGTAATAGCGTAATGGGTTAAGCAACTTACTCAGATTAGTTTTTAAGTAATGAATGCTGAAAATGTATGATTTTATAACTATAGAATAAGACATACTTTATAAAGGAGGCTATATTGTTCTGAGTTTTGTTCTATTAATAACAATATAAGTGATATTAGTAACTTGTCAGTTGACCCTATGGAAAAAACCACTCCACATAAAAAGCATCATCAAGATATGGAAATATGATAAAACATGCATTTGGACATTTTGGAAACAGAGATGTTGCCTGAAAATTACATATGTAGTTTAGAGTGAGGTAATTATTTTTGGATTAAGAAAAGAGCAAAAGCAAAAAAGAGATTTGTAAGCTATCAGATCAACACTGAAAACTACTATGAAAGAGATTGCCTTACTAAATTGGAGAATTTCATGATGGTGTAAAAAATTTTCACAGATACATGTTAAATATATCGAAGCCACAGGTGCTTGTCAAATTCCTAGCTGACTTATAGTTTGAACTGAAGGACAACAGGAAGCTATGAACATCACCAGAGGTCACTAAACCAGAGAAGGATATTTACAGAGGTACAACCAGCATTCAACTCTTGTTGGAAAAACTAAAGGAATAAATCCCTGATAGGGTCATAGTCTTCTATTAATGTTGTCTATTCTTAGCCTAAGAAGTTTGATTTCAGGGAAATTTATTGATGGGGGTTTCAGAGTCTGGGGAACCAGAACTCACAGTGGGGAACATTTATGCACAATATACACTACAAAGGTTGTATATGTGTTATAGTTACTGAGTTATTTTTGCGTCACTTACTATTAGATGGATAAGTAGAGGTCATAAAATAAGGGAAGTTCTAGAAGTATATCAATTTGTTAGTTATTTTAATAAGTAAAATATTAAAAGCCTGCCATTTTAATAAGCCGGGCAAGAAATGAGGAAGACATAAACTGGGACGGCAATTGGTAAAAATGAAATTAAGAAAATAAACTGGTTATTTACAGATGAAAAGTTTTTTCTTTCAGATGACCTCATTTTTTTAATCCCTTTTAGGAGGACAAAGATTCATGCTCTCTGCATAACCATGCTCTCTGCTGTTCACAATGTTACTGCCTTTCATCCTTCCACATTTATTCTTCTTGGAATCCCTGGAATGCAAGATCAACATGTTTGGGTTGCCATTCCCTTCTGCTCCATGTATATCTTTGCTCTCGTTGGCAATGGTACCATCCTCTATGTTATCATGACAGACAGAACTCTGCATGAGCCAATGTATCTCTTCCTCTGCCTGCTTTCTATCACCGATCTGGTACTTTGTTCGACCACATTGCCCAAAAATGTTGACAATCTTCTGGCTTAAGTCCCATCTAATTTCCTATCATGGGTGCCTGACCCAGATGTTTTTTGTTCATGCTGTATTTGCTACAGAATCAGCTATTCTACTGGCCATGGCTTTTGATCGTTACGTGGCTATATGTCGCCCACTTCATTATACATCCATCCTCAACACCACAGTCATTGGAAAGATTGGTCTAGCATGTGTGGTTCGTGGCCTGATCTTTGTTTTCCCCTTTGTTATCCTCATAGAACGCTTACCTTTCTGTGGGCATCGGGTCATTCCTCATACCTACTGTGAGCATATGGGTATTGCCAAGCTGGCCTGTGCCAGCATCAAACCCAATATGATTTATGGTCTTACAGTGGCACTCTCAGTCACTGGCATGGATGTGATACTCATTGCTACTTCCTATGGTTTAATCCTACAGACAGTGCTCCGCTTGCCCTCAAAAGATGCCCAGTTACGGGCATTCAGCACTTGTGGTGCTCATATTTGTGTGATTCTTGTGTTTTATGTACCTGCTTTCTTTTCCTTTTTTACCCATCGCTTTGGTCACAAAGTACCTCCTCATATCCACATTATACTGGCAAATCTCTACCTCCTTGTACCCCCACTTCTCAACCCTCTAGTCTATGGCATTAACACCAAACAGATTCGTGTTAGAATAATTGGTTTTTTTGTAAAGAGAAGGTAGCTCTGTATCTAAATAATGCCAGGTGAAGAGGAGAAATTATAATCAATATACCACCTTTTCCAATACCTCCCATTTTTGGAGTAGAGGTTGCTATTACTGCTAATCCCAGCAAGCACGTGTGTATTACTTAAGAGTTTTTGAAGTATTTAGACAAGTTATTTAAACTTGTTATATCTACAGAATACTGTTTTTCTATAAAGCTATTAAGGTCTTATGGATACTCCAAGGGAAACATCAAGAGACAACATAGTACAATCAGACATAAGATACAGGAAAATTGAATATCCATTTGTACAGAAATGCCCATTACTAAAGGTAAAGAAAAAGTAATAAAAGAAACATTTACTTGTAGCATCGATAAATTAAAAATATGTATACAAAAGTGTACATACATGCACACACAAAGTCACATACATTGCTTCATTAATTTCCTGTACTTTCTTATACCAAGAGTATTATTCATAAAGATGTCAGTCTATAGCAGAGATTGTCATGAGGTCACAGATTCTTCTTGATCTTGAATTATATTTGGAACTAATGACAATAGCTGCTGGATGATTTATTGTAAGTACAATGGTGTAGATATATCAATGGGAATTCTATTTAAAATTTTCTCAAGAAATTGCTTCAAAATTCAAAAATCTTTAATTAAAATTGTAACCTTTTAACTGATGACCTGCACATTTTTCAAGACATTCTGGATAATAAACTTTTAATTAAGCATTTTGTGGGGTATCTGATCAACATTGACCTCATTTAGCCAACAACATTTGGATACATGGGATTTCTCAGGGCATATAGCCTAATGCTCACTAGGTAAAGCAGGGGAGTGAGTGTTGACAAGTGTCTTTCATCAAGTTCAAGCTTTGCCTTTTATAAGATTATTTGTATTTGTCTTTTTTGGTGCTTTGTAAGTTATTAAAGCAAGTGATTGTTGGGAGCTGGAGTGATAGTCCAGCAGGTAGGGTATTTTCCTTGCACATAGCTGACCTGGGTTCGGTCCCTGGCATCCTATATGGATCCCTGAGTATGGTCAGGAGTAATTCCTGAGTGCAGAGCCAGGAATAACCCCTGAGCATTGCTGGGTGTGATCAAAAAAAGCAAAAAACCAAAATAAATAAAGCAAGTGATTGTCTATCACCTTACACAATATGTCAGTCTTTATCCAAGTCAACTTTTCATAATATATATTTTATTTTTTAAAATGTTCAATATTTTAAGACGTGCAAGTCATTTTTCAACTTCAGTATCGATTATCTAATGAGTTACTAATTATGCACACAATAGGCTTTGTCTGAATGTGCTTTTTGAAGACTAATGGACACATATATATAAATAAATACATTTATATTACTTTTATAAAATATAAAAATTTCTCATTTAAATTCATTTGTGTGTTGGGTGACACACTAGACTGAACCTTAGGTGCCAGCTATACTTAGCTTATATAATGAGCTACTCCCACCTCTAGGGAATCTTTGGAGCAGACACAATGGGAGCTTGGGCAGAATTGGATTGATTTCATAATTTTATATGACATCACTGTATCACTGTATCACTGTCTTCCATTGTTCATCGATTTGCTCGGCGGGCACCAGTAACATCTCCATATGTCCTGTCACAAGCAAGTGTAGCCCAAGGGCATCTGCTCGCTCCAGGGACCAGAAGAGCCTCAAACCATTCTTCAAGTCATGGAATTGAGGTCCATAATTGTTACAATTTTTGGCATAGCAAATAAAACATGGGCAGCTTGTCAGGCTCTGCCATGTAGGTGGTATACTCTCAGTAGAAGGTTCTCATCTCGAGCATTTACTGATGAAACTTAAAGGGGAAAGGTTTTCTCTTGGATGGAGCTCTGAGGAACTATGGAGTCTGGATATTGAGAATGACTGATCACATGAAGTGTGGGTTGTTCTGGCTTCTTGCTAGGCTTACTGGGATGATGGGTATCAGTTAGAACATGTCTAGAACTGTATACAGTGTATAAATGTGAAAGATCCTTGGAAGGTCCTTATCCTAAAAGAAGTATTATCTAAGAATATTGTGCGCTGCTTTGTGGCCGCGTGCCAACAGAGCTGTGGGTCTGGCGTGGATGGGTCTCTCTTTGGGGGAGCTGGCATGGAGGTGGAGGAAATGACGGAGCCCAACTCTCCACTCAGTTCAGCCAGTGTGGTCTCTTCCCCCATATGTGTGAGCGAACCCTTGGTGCAATGTTGGACTTGACCATGAGCTGGCGAGCCCTTTACCAGGAGGTCAGCTCCATGGGTTGCTTCCACATGGGGCCAGCCAAGCAGCACAGCTGTGGGTCTGGAGTGGATGGGTCTGGATCTCTTCCGGGGTTGCTAGCACCCTGACGGTGCTAAGAGTATTCCTGGCTTTGAGCTCAGTAGTGCCCCCTGGCGGTGCTATGGTATACTCCTGGCTCTGTGCTTAAGACCTCCCCCCCACCCCACATTGTTGCTTGGAGGCTGTTTCTGGCTTTATGCTCAGAACTCTGCTTTTATCTATGTGTGAACTTTCTGAGTAAAGCCTTACCCCAATTTGTGGAAATTGTAAGGTATGCCATGTGGGTTCTTTCTTGTTGCATACAAAGTTGTTTCTATTTGTTATTTTTATGTCATTGTTTTAAAATGGTTTCCCCTTGGTGTGAACACCAGTGAAGGGGATCCTCAAGGGGAATTTTTGACATCACAACCACAGTATTTCTCTACATTTTGAGTTCTCTCAATCGGAATCTGACTACATTTTGCCATAAACTATCAGTCACTCATCTGTAACGTTATTACCCATGTCCTACAAATAGAAATTTCTAATAACGGGGCCGGAGCGATAACCCAGCAGGTAGGGCGTTTGCCTTGCATGCGGCTGGCCCATGCCGGCCCGGGTTCAATCCTCAGCATCCCATATGGTCCCCTGAGCACCGCCAGGAGTAATTCCTGAGTGCAGAGCCAGGAGTAACCCCTGAGCATCGCCGGGTGTGATCCAAAAAAGCAAAAAAAAAAAAAAAAAAAAAAGAAATTTCTAATAAGGGCTTTTAAGTGTTCATTATATTTGTATTTATTACTGCTGGGAATTTGGGGACATGTTAATTGCATTAATTATAGCTTTATCACATGTATTACACTATGTGCTCTGGAAAACACACCTCCAAATGAATTATTTTTTTTCTCTTTTTGGGTCACACCTGGTGATGCTCAGGGGTTACTCCTGGATCATTTGCTCAGGAATTACTCCTGGCAGTGCTCGGTGGACCATATGGGATGCCGGGTATCGAACCCAGGTTGGCCACATGCAAGGCAAATGCCCTACCCACTGTGCCATTGCTCCGGCCCTCCAAATGAATTCTATCCATGCACTCTCATTTTATTTTTATTTTGTTTTTTGGGTCTCACCTGATGATGCTCAGGGGTTACTCCTGGCTCAGCACTCAGGAATTATACCTGGCAATGCTCGGTGTAATATTTATATAACAAAAATATTTTTTATCATGAATCTTGCTTGCCCCAGTTCAATACTCTTCCTGCTCCCATGGTTTCCTACATGGGACATACATGTAGATATTCTGAGAGTATTTGGCCACGTTGGATCAACCATAATGTAATCAATTCTCCTAGTTCAAAGAGACATGCCAGTGTACCTCCAGGCAAACTGATGTGTCTCTGATTCTAAAGGTAATGCCAAAATGAATATTTTGATGGATTTTGGACTTTAGTGGGATCTAGGGTCTGGGATCAGCTGACTATATATATTTATGGTAAGAAGCATTAATGCCATTTCCTACAAATTACATTCTGAACAGCTTTCTGGTTCAAAGATGAAGTCCCTCCCAACTCTGATAGAGAGATTTTTCCTCAGTGAATCAGTGAAACTTGAGTCATAGGGCCTGCCTAAAGTTCTGCATTTCAAAAGGGTCATTTACCTGGCTTCATCTCTCGATAGCCCCGCGATGGGCCGGGCTGAAAGATTTTGGCGGGCTTCTATCTATAAAATAAGCTAGCAGAAAGCCCCTATTTTGCCATTTTGGCTTCTCCTTGCTTTCTATTTCTCCTTTCCACTTTTCCTTTCTCTTTTCTGTTAGGCCTTAGCGTGGCAGCGGCCATCTTGGCCTAGGGTTCTAAACTTGCACGTGGCTGGGGCCCAGCTAGGAACCTAAGTTCGGGGTTTTCCTGTTGTTGTATTGTATACCGAACCTGTGAGAGTAAAGCCTTTTAAAACTGTACTGGATTCCTGAGTTTTCATACATTCCCGAGGGGTTTGGAGGTAGAAGGGAATTCGTTCCCTGGTATTGTTGGGGACCCCAGTGGCTCTCCGACAATTATGGAACAATTATTTCATACTTTATCATCATGAGAGAAAAAAATTTAACATTAAACAATAAGACCAAAATCCCAGTTTTTTTCTCAGTCCTTAAAAATATCTAATCATACACCTAAAAGAACCAGCCTTTGGTAAGAATTTTAGAAACTTCAGTATTCTTGGACTTGCATAACCACCCAAACTATGTATTGAGGATGAATTATGATTTGGATATAACAAACATTGAGTTTTACAACAGAATTAGACATAGTACCCAGCCTTAGGAGGCCACTGTCTTATGAAAAGAAGCAATTACACATATATGGCATTTTATGAAAAAGAAGCAATTACAACATAATATGGCATTTTCATCAATAAGATGTAAAACAATTCCATTAAGCCAAAGAGAAAATATACTACTGTTCTCGTCAGAACTCTACCCAGCAGACGAGCCTATCACAGCCCAGCTCGCATGACTTCTTATGGCCCCACAGTTCATCAATAAATGCTGTATTTAGAGGTGACTACAAGAGTATGGCAAGCCTGGCAAGCTACCCATGTCGAATTTGATATGCCAAATGCCAGTAACAATTATACACCTCATTCCTATGACCTGATGGAATGGTTTGAGGCTCTTTATGTTCCTGGAGCAAGCCGATGTCCGTGGGCTCTACTAGCATGAGACAGGACATATGGAGATGTTACTGGTGCCTGCTCAAGCAAATTGATGATGAGCGGGAAGACAGTGATAGAGTGATATTATCATAAATTAATTATTTTATAACCTAACTCACTTTAGTATCTCTTTTTTTTTCCCTTATAAAAGGAAGCAGAGTTGGGAGATAGGACTTATTGAATGAAATACCTGTGACTTTTTTTTAAGAATGAATCTTATAAATTTAAGGGTTTTCAGATTGAATATGCTCAAGAAAGGGGTGATTTAATCTGTGTTGGTAAGGGTGCAATGGTGGAAGGATGGGTGCTTGAATAATGTATGAATAAAACCAAATCATGTACAGATTTGTAATTATATACCTCATAGTGATATAATAAAATTTAAAAAAATGAAAGGATGATTTTGTAATTGTATCTAAAGTTGATAAACTAAGAAGTATGAGAATAAATGTGAGTGAGTGGACACAATGATAAAAGAAGTGAATTACAAAGCAGTATTATGAGTGAATGTTGGATTGGCCTTTTCTTTATGTTGTTTCAGACATTGAGCTATAGTACCCTGCTCATATATTATTCATATTCATTGTGCTCAGATTATGGTTAGTTGACAACAAAATTGACAAAATATTGACAGACTTTTTAAAATATATTAATATTATATTTTATTAATTGAATCAACATGCAATGAACCATTACAAAGCTGTTCATGACTGTGTTTCAATCATACAGTGTTCCAACACCCATCCCTCCACCAGTGCACATTTCCCAACCCCAGTGTGCCTAGTTTCCTTCCCACTACCCAGCCTGTCTCTATGGCAGGCTCTCTGGCTTGCTCTCACTTTCTTTCTCTCTATCTCTCTATTTCTCTATCTCTCTCCATCTCTCTCTATCTGTATCTCTCTCTATCTATCGATCAATCGATCTATATATCCTTCCGTCTCTATATCTCTATATCTCTATATCTCTATATCTCTATATCTATATATCTATTCATCTATATATCTATATATCTATATATCCGTCTGTCCGTCCTTCTATCTGTCTGTCTCTATCTATCTATCTATCTATCTATCTATCTATCTATCTATCTATCTATCTATCTATCTATCTATCTATCTATCTATCTATCTATCTATCTATCTATCTATCTATCTATCTATCTATCTATCTATCTATCTATCTATCTATCTATCTATCTATCTATCTCTCTTTATCTCTCTCTCTCTCTATCTATCTTTTACACTTTATCAACAAATGATTAAACATTACAGAGAAAACATTGCTGTATGAACCATATCATTATTGTTAGAACTTTATTGTTCACAAAATTTAAAAAACATAGTCTATAATTAGTCCTACATTTTTCCCTTGTGAAGGGATTAAATGCTTAATTATCTGATACCATACAGCGAACAATATCATATTGAGCTACACAATCAGTTCAATGGTTAAAATTTGTGGCAATTTCTCCACCTAGTCCTTATGACAAGGTGAAAGAGACACAGAAGCAAGGAGCCTTGGGTTGACCACAGGAGGCGGAACTTGGCTAATTAAAAGTCATGCTTCTTAAAGCACCTGGGATAAAATGCATACTCAAGCAAGTGTTCTTCAATATTTTGGTTGATAAAAGTTCCAGCATTTCGAGAACAAGTATTTTCAGTGATGTAGTCCTTGACTTGCATTCTGCTGATTGGCAGGTTTTCCAGTCAAAGTGTTTATTTTCCACTTAACTCTTTCTTCTGACTCCTACAAAAATCAACACAGAAAAGAATCAAAGTAATTATTAGACAAAATGAAAAACTGACTGGAAGGTCTCACCATCAGAGGACAGAATCAGTAAGGTTCAAGATAAAGTGCAGAAAACCTCCAGACAACAGCAAAAAGATGGAAAAATGCCTCACAAGAAACAAACAGCTAAAAGAGACCTTTGGGATGAATTCAAGAGGAACTACATGAGAATACTTTGAGTCCTAGGGGTCAGGAAGTCAATTAGAGTTGTCTACAGAGGTCGGAACTCTGGATTCCTTCTCTCACTTGAGTGAGAGTGAATGATGGGATATAGTAAAAAAAACTCAATGAAATGAAGGCCTCACCATGAATACTTTACTCAGTCAGACTCTTATTTAGATCTGAAGGAAAAATACACAACTTCATGGATAAGACTCTTACTATTTCATACTTTTTTGTTGATCTATACCATGTATGTATGAAGGTATTTCTTATTGGAAATGATGAGGAGGAGGATGATGAAGATTGCTCTGAACATCAAGCCCAAGAAATCAGATATTTACCAAGGAGTAACACCCAAGGTTTTATTTTTTGATCTTTTAATGCCAATCAGATGAAAAGAAACAAGCACTTAACATTGGTTAATATGTTAAGCTAAATATGAGTGATGTGAGAAATGTGATTCATTTAAATGCTTATATATAATATATAATGTATTGACTTTGCTGACTTTGTGTTTGTTTTGTTTTGGGGCCAGCCAAGAAATGCTCAGAGTTTACTCTTGACTGAGGACTCAATCCTGGTGGACTTCGGGGATCATATGGGATGCTGGGAACTGAACTGTGTCTACTGTGTGCAAGTCAAGTGCCTTATCTTCTATATCATCTCTCTCATCTCTCTGGACCCAATTATTATATAGATCTTTTTTGTAACTCAAAAACTTTATTATTTATTATAAGATATTATATAATATATAGTATATATGATTATAAATTGACATTATTTTCTAAAATAATCTATGTTTTTGCATTGCAGTCTTATTTTTCAAAATAAATAGTTTGATTCACAGAGCATAGGGTCAGGATGACAGATAATGGAGTTTTCTGAGAGACGATTGGGTTACCTCCAAAAAGCACAACAAAAAAAAACATTAAGCACAAAATTCTGTATGTGACCCCACAGAGAAAGAAACTGGAATTCCCAGTGTCTACATCCAGTTCAAGAAGAATCTCCACATAGCAAAGGAGGACCAGGGAACAGATATGGACCACACCCCAGGAAAAGAGAGGCAGAAAAGGATAGTACAGGGCTTTGACAAGGAAAAAAGAAACAAGTGGAAAGCTATTCATTGGACTTAAAACATCATCCTACCTAATACCTGATCAGGTAGAATCAGGTAGAACGTCAGAAAAAATAGGCCAGGAGAAAGACCAGGGACAGATCCAGGGCCTGTTACAGCACACATGTTTATGCAGTGTTCTGCAAAACAATTAATGGAGCAACTTGAAGTAATTCTGCATTATGGATGGAACACCACTATTAGAAAGCAGTCAGCTCCAGCAAACCATATCGTATCGTATTGTATCATATCACATCGCATCACACTGCACCGTACCATAACATACTGTACCATATTGTATTGTATCATATAGATATCATATCATGTCATGTCATGTCATATCATGTCATATCCTATCATGTCATAAAGATATAACTTAATCACTTGATCACTTGAATCCTGTTATTCATCGATTTGCTCGAGTGGGCGCCAGTAACATTTCCATTGGACCCTATCACGTGCCAATGTAGCCCACTGGCATCTGGTTGATTCAGGAATATGAAGAGCCTCAAACCGTTCACTCAGGGTCTTGACAAGGAAGTCTGACCATCTTGTAGGTGGGCAGCCACATGATATTTTGACTTCCCATGGGATCCGGTTGGTAACGGGTTTAGTTCAGAGGTCAATTCCAAATCAAATTACATGTACAGCCCATCTGATTTTCTTTTTTTATTTTTTATTTTTACAATTACAAAGATATACAATTAAAAAGTTCATATTTGGGTTTCAGTCATACAATGTTCCAGCACTCATCCAGCCACCAGTGACCATCTCCCACCACCACCTTCCCACAGCCCTCCTCCAAGGCAGGTTCTTTATTTCTTTCCCTTTGTCTCTCTTTCTCTTTTCCTTCCCCATCCAGACTATAGATTACAGAACATACATTAAAGGGTTGTCATGTGTATCTTTTTGCCTCTATTTAATGCTCAGTTCTAGGTTGGCATTAGTACCCTCGATATTGTTAGCACACTGTTTCATTTTCTGTCTTACCTAGCCTCTGACTCCCACACGTTTGTGATAATTTCCACCTTTGACAAGACCTCCTGATATATGTTTCACTTGACCTTGGATATGGGTATCGTAATATGCACATATATATTTATAGTATGCAAATAAGTGCAGTCATTCTGTATCTGTCTCTCTCCTTCTGGCTAATTTCGCTCAACATAATCTTCTCCATGTCCATCCATTTATAGGCAAATTTTATAACTTAATTTTTTCCTGACAGCTGCGTAGTATTCCATTGTGTAGATGTACCAAAGCTTCTTTATCCAGTTATCGATTTTTGGGCACTCTGGTTGCTTCCAGATTCTGGCTATTGTGAATAATGCTTCTATAAACATAAAAGTAGGGATGGTGTTTCCACTGTGTGTTTTTGGATTCCCAGGGTATATTCCCAGGAGTGGTATGGCTGGGTCAAATGGGAGTTCAATTTCTAGTCTTTGGAGGAATGTCCATATTGTTTTCCAGAAAGGTTGTACTAGCCGGCATTCCCACCAACAATGGATGAGTGTCCCCTTTACCCACATCCACGCCAGCACTTGTTGTTCTTGCTCTTTTGAATATGTGCCAGTCTCTGTGGTATAAAATGATATCTAATTGTTGTTTTGATTTTATCTCACTGATGATTAGTGGTGATGAGCATTTTTTCATATGTTTCTTGGCCATTGGAATTTCTTCCCTTGTCAAAGTTTCTGTTTATTTGTTATCCCCATTTTTTTGATGGGGTTGTTTGTTTTCTTCTTGTAAAGTTCTACCAGTGCCTGATATATCCTGGATATTAACCCCTTATCAGATGGGTATTGGGTGAATATTCTTTCCCATTCTGTGGACTGCTTTTTGTCTCTTAGTCACTGTTTCTATTGAGGTGCAGAAGCTTTTTAGTTTCATGTAGTCCCCATATGTTTATCTTTGCTTCTAGTTGCTTTGTTAGTGATGTTTCACCTTTGAAGATGCCTTTAGCTTCAATGTTGTGGAGGGTTTTTCCTATATTTTCTTCAATGTACATTATGGATTCAAGTATGATATTGAGATCTTTAATCCATTTTGATCTGATTTTTGTGCATGGTGTTAGACACAGGTTCAAATTCATTTTTTTACATGTCGGTGCCCAGTTTTCCCCAACACCACTTGTTGAAAAGGCTTTCCCTTACTCCATTTTGGACTCGTTGCACCTTTATCAAAGATTAAATGATCGTGTGTTTGAGGTTGGGTGTCAGGATACTCAATTCTATTCCATAGGTCCACAGGTCTGTTTTTATTCCAATACCATGCTGTTTTAATTACTACTGCCTTGTAGTACAGTTTGAAGTTGGGAAAGGTGATGCCTCCCATCTTCTTTTTCTCGAGAATTGCTTTAGCTATCCTTGGGGGTTTATTTTTCCATACAAATCTCAGAAGTGTTTGGTCAACTTCTTTGAAGAATGTCATGGGTATCCTTATAGGGACTGCATTGAATCTGTACAGAGCTCTAGGGAGTTTTTACCATTTTGACAAATGTTGATTCTCCCCATCCATGAGCAGGGAATATATTTCCATTTCCTTGTGTCCTCTTTTATCTCTTGGAGCAATGTCTTGTAGTTTTCTTTGTACAGGTCCTTTTACACTTTGGTAAGTTGATTCCTAGGTATTTGATTTTCTGTGGCACAATTGTGAATGGAATTGTTCCCTTAATATCCCTTTCTTCTCTTTCGTTATTTGTATATAGGAGAACCACTGACTTTCGGGTGTTGATTTTGTATCCTGCCACTCTACTATATGCATCTATTGTTTCTAGGAGTGTTTTGGTAGAGAGTTTAGGGTTCTCTAGGTATAGTATCATGTCATCTGCAAATAATGATAGCTTGACTTCTTCCTTGCCTCTCTGATGCCCTTGATGTCCTTTCTTCTCTATTGCTATGGCAAGTACTTCCAGTACTATATTGAATAAAAAGAGGTGAGAGTGGGCAACCTTGTCTTGTCCCTGATCTCAGGGGAATAATGATAGAAATTGTGTCAGCTATCTTTTTCAGACCATAATGCCATGAAAATGGAAGTTAACCATACACAGAAACAGGGGGTCAAACCAAACACCTGGAAACTGAACAGCTCACTCCTGAACAACAAATGGGTCATAGAAGAAATCAAACAGGAAATCCAAAGATTTCTGGAAACAAACGAAAATGAAGACACCAACTATAAGAATTTGTGGGACACGGCAAAAGCCGTGTTAGAGAGGGAAGTTTATAGCTCTGCAAGCATTCTTCAGGAAACAAGAAAGGGCCCACATAAATAACCTGACTACACAGCTGAAGACATTAGAAAAAGACCAACAAAAGGGAGCCCAACCCAGGCAGAAAAAGGAAATAATAAAACTTAGAGAGGAAATCAATGAATTGGAAACCAAAAAAAACAATCCAAAAGATTAATGAAACCAAGAGCTTGTTTTTTGAAAAAATAAACAAGATTGACAAACCATTGGCAAGACTTGTAAGGACAGGGTAAGAGAGAACCCAAATAAACAGAATCAGATATAAAAATGGTGACATCACAACAGAAACCACAGAAATCCAAAAAGATCATCAGAGATGACTTTGAGAGCCTGTATGCTGTGAAACATGGGAATCTAGAAGAAATGGATAAATTCCTGAAGGACTATAACCTCCCATGGCTGAAACAAGAAGACCTCCAATACCTGAATAAGCCTATCACCATCGAGGAAATTGAAACAGTAATTAAAAAGTCTGCCCAAACACAAAAGCCCAGGTCCAGACAATTCACTAGTTAACTCTACCAAACCTTTAAGGAGGACCTACTGCCAGTCCTTTTCAAGCTCTTCCAGGAAATAGAAGAAACAGAAACACTCCAAAACAGCTTCTACGAGGCACATATCACCCCGATACCCAAAGCAGGGAGAGACAATACAAAAGAAAGAAAATTATATACCAATATCCCTGATGAACAAGGATGCTAAGATCTTCAACAAAATACTAGTAAACAGAATCCGAAGACTCATCAAGAAGATTATACATCATGACCAAGTAGGATTCATCCCGGGAATGTAAGGATGGTTCAACATTCGTAAGTCAATCAACATAATACATCATATCAATAAAAGAAAAAAAATAAAACCATATGATCCTATCAATAGAGCGCAGAGAAAGCATTTGACAAGTTTCAGCACCCGTTCGTGATTAAAACTCTCCAGAAAATGGGAATTGAAGGGACTTTCCTCAAGATAGTTACAGCCATCTACCAAAAGCCCACAGCAAGTATCATTATAAATGGGAAAAATTTGAAAGCCTTCCCCTGAGATCATCCCATCTGATATTCGATGCCTTGGCAAAATAGACAGCATCCCTGATTCTGGAAGAGTGACGGAGGTATGAACTCTGTATTCCTTCTCTCACTTGAGTGAGGCATGATATTTCAAGCATAGCTCTTTCGATTCCTCTCTGGTAGACCGAGTAGCATTTGCATCCTGCTTTCATCGAGTCCAGGTCTCTGAGGCATATGTTAATGCAGGGCGAACAGTGGAGTCAAAGACATGTGCCTGGAGCCAGAGTTTCTTTGTCCATTTAGCTATTTCTTTGATGCCTTTGAAGGCATTCCATGCCGCTCTGTTCCTCCTGCAGGCTCAGGTTTTAGGTCATTCATCATGTTGACTTCTCGACCTAGGTATACATAACTGCTGCATTCATAGATGTCTGTTCCATAGAGAGTGAATGGAGCCTGTGGAACTAGTTCATTTTTCTTAAACATAGTTTTCTTTAGATTCAGCTGTAGACCTGTCTATCACATTCTCGGTCAAAGTCAGCCAGCATTTGTGCCGCTTGGCTAATGTTTGGTGTTATTAGAGCGATGTCATCAGAGAAGCAGTGGTGGTGTAGTTGCTGACCATCTATCTTCACTCCCATTCCTTCCCATTCTAATTGTTGCATGATGTTCTCAGGGTGGTGCTGAAGAGTTTTTGTGAAATGGTATCACCCTGTTAAACCCCCTCTTTTGACATCAATGATCACTTCCTTGTAGAATGGTGAGATCCTGGTGGTGAATTCGTTTTAGAGCTCATGAAGGATCTTGATGTATTAGTTTGAACGCCCTGTTTGGCTAGGGCTTCAATGACTGCTTCAGTTTCCACAGAATCAAAGGCTTTCCTTAAATCAATGAACGTGAGACAGAGCAGCATCTTGTACTCCATACAAATCTCAATGAGCTTGGTTACCGTGTGGATATGGTCAATTGAGCTGAATCCTTTCTGGAAGCCAGCTTGATCGCATGGTTGTCCTTCACCTCCTGTTCTGCCAATCCTGTTCAGGATGACTCGTGTAAACAGCTTGTAGATGATGGACAACAGGCAGATGGGGCGATAGTTGTCTCAGAAGAAACCAGTGAAACCCCACACCTTTGCTGGCAGCGATCTTCACCATCCACACTCCGAGCTCGTAAGATATCCACCTGAGAGTTTAAGCCAGTTTCCAGCCTGGCTTGTCAGAAACCAAGCATACAAGGACCCACCCTTCAGAGACCTGCCCTTCAGAAGAGAGTATTTCAAGCCCAGGAATGCCTGAGCCAAGGACACAGATACATCCAGCAGAGCAGAAACCAACTTTTCCCATTGCGCATTGCCACTCTGCGCGGCCACGCCGATTTACCTCCAAATTGCTATGAATATTATACCCACCTTTCTGAGAGAGCACTACAATGTAATGAGAGTATAGCACCCACATGGCAGAGTCTAGCAATCTGTCCAATGTGTGTTCGATATGCCAAAACTAGTAAAAAAATGTTTATTTTCCTGACCCTGAAAGAGCCCTTAATACGGCAGCAGTAAGAAAGGCAAACAAGCAGTGCTGATAAAATTTCATGGCCAACGTAGGCTGCCAAAACGAAGAAAGACTAAAATGACTGTCTTTACTTTCCAATGCACGTATGCTGGCATTGGAAGCATTTATCGAGGATTTGATGGTGCAAGCTCAAAAGATCAAGTCCGACATCATTGGTCTGACTGAGGCGAGGAGGTGTCAGTCGCATCACGCTGTATTTGACACCGAAGAAGAATTGTTCCTTGGAACATTTAACGAAAGAGGCGTTGGTGGTGTTGGTGTCCTTGTCAACATGAACATGGCTGTCAACAATGATTCATTTGAATGCCTAACAAACCAGATAGAACAATTACACTTGAAGATGTAGCCCACTGCCAGCAATTTCTATCTTCATTGTTAATGCACTAACATCCACATACAAAGAAGTTGAAATTGAGAAATTCTACATGGAACTGGAGTTCTATAAAAAAAGATCACACCTTCTACAAGATCATAGTCGGTAATTTTGGTGCCAAGATAGGACCAAGAAGATCTGCTGAAGAACTCCACATCATGACCCATGGCCTAGAATGGAATGAACAGGGTGAGAGACTATCTGAGTTCATCATGTCCACCAAGTCCATTCATGGGAATTCACAGTTCCAGAAGGCTGAAGCAGAATGATGAACATGGGAATCTCCTGGTGGACAGCTCCACAATGAAATTCACCCCATTGTCTTCAATCGACAGTTTTGTATGATCGATGTTGCTGTTTTCCCCAAATTCCAAATAGGATCGGACCACTGTCTCTTTTCGTGCAAAATTCTACTTCACGCAATGGGGAGAAATGGCTTCAAAGTTTAAGAAGAGAACTCCCCAGAACGACAACCAACTGGGAACTCTTTGGCACCATTGCAGCAACATGGGAAGATACCATCATTGATGACATTGATGAAGAATACAACCGACTGGTTCAACACCTCCATGTTTGTGCACAGAATGCCGAGAGAGAGAAAGACCCAAAAGGATGCCTGTCTTCAAAAACTCTGGAGCTCATTACCCAACGTGCAAGGTGCGAGCCTCAGGTGACCAAATGCTAACATCCAAGCTTGCAAAGCGGTGCAGAGAAGTAATAAAGATATATGTGTGTGTGTGTGTGTGTGTGTATATATATATATATATATATATATATATATATATATATATATATATATATATATAAAATCACTTGATCACTTCGATCACTTGAATCCTGTTATTCATTGATTTGCTCGAGGCAGGCGCAGGTAACATTTCCATAGGACCCTATCACGTGCCAATGTTGCCCAATGGCATCTGGTTGATTCAGGAATAATATATATAATAGTAAAGATATTATAAAACTCAACAACAAAACAACCACTTGCAAAAATATGTATAGGAGCGAACAGATGTTTTTGCAAGAAAGATATATAGATGATCAATGTCATATTAAAAGTGTTTACTGATTATTTGGACAATGTCTATCAAAGAAACAGTGATGGCCAGAGAGACAGTACAGGGTTAAGGTGCTGGTCTTGTATAAGCAGACCTGGTTAGATTTCAGACCCAATATATGGTTTCCTGCACTGCTGAGACTAACCCCTGATTGTAGAGCCAGATAGATCACAGAGTGTAGCATGCAAAATCTGAGCACCACTTAGTGAGTTCAAACTCTTTACCTTGCAAACACTTGACAATGAGACCTGACAGACATCGGTAAAGATGTTCAATTTCATAAGGTCCAACTTCAAAAGACAAGGATATCATAAAAATGGAAAGCTCATTTACTGTTGGTGGGAATATCATATGACTTAGTTACTATTGATAAGTTGAAACTTATCAGCATTTCACTGATTGGCATCTATCACAAGAACAAGACACATTCATTTGAAAAGCTACATATTTCTATATTCACTGCAATACTATTTACAATAGAAAAGTGAGTAAAGAGGTGAAAGACAAATGTCAGATGACCTCTTTTGTGGATTATCAGAAAACCAATGAAGGACTAGACAATGGCCAGGAATATCATCTTAGAGAGAATATAGGGCATAGTGGGGACATGAGAGGACTAAGACAGTGATGGAAAGATACAGGTAGGGTGGTGGTGCGTGTGTTGCAGTAATATTGTATGTACAAAAATTCACATTAATGCCATTAGATGGTCTGACATAGAAAAAGACAGGTTCCCTTGGGATGAACCCATTGCCATGGAAGAACCTGGCAAGCTACCCGTGGTGTATTCAATATGCCAAGAAGAGTAACAATAATGGTCCTCATTCCCAACGAATGGAGACGTTATTGGAGCCTGCCTGAGCAAATCAATGATCAACAGGAAGACAAGACAAGTGATACAAGAGATACCTCAATAATAATAAAACATAAATTTTATAATTTATTTAAATTTTAGTGGGTAGGCAACCTTTTATATCATTATTATATTTTGAATTTTTTCTAATTGAATTTCAGAATTATTTTTGTCACAATATTAAAGACTTTGAAAAATGTTTAGATTCTCTCTAATTTGTAATTCATTTAAATTTTAAATTTAAATTCATCCTTCAAAACAAAGCTGGTTTTGGATTAATATACACAGAATAAAACAAATTCATGTCATAGCTCATGATTGAGGATACATATCTAGTTTATTTAAATTAATCTTTTTCCTTATGCATTTAAGCATTCATTTTTGAATTTCACTTTATGCCAGTATACACTACTGTATATCTCCAAATTACTAATAATCTTCTACCCACCCTCTCAGAGAGCACTGCAAGCTAGTGAGAGTAAACTGTCAGCATGGCAAACTGTCCGATGTGTATTCTATGTGCCAAAACAGTACTAACAATGTTTATTTCCCTGAACCTGAGAGAGCCCTTAATACAGCAGTACAAAGAAGGACGAACAAGAAGATCACTTGATCACTTGATCACTAAATCCCATTATTCATCGATTTGCTCGAGCGGGTGCCAGCAACATTTCCATTTGACCCTATCACATGCCAATGTAGCCCAATGGCATCTGGTTGCTTCAAGAATATGAAGAGCCTCAAACCGCTCCTTCAGTGTTTGAGGAGTCTGACCATCTTGTAGGTGGGTGGCCATGTGATCTTTTGACATCCCATGAGATGCAGTCAGTAATGGCTCTAGTCCAGCAGTCCTCTCCAAATCGCATTAATGTCCAGCCCATCTGATTTTCGATACCTTGGCAAACGAGACAGCGTCCCTGATTCTGGAACAGCAATCAGAACTCCAGATTCCTTCTCTCACTTGAGTGAGGCATGATATTCCAAGCATAGCTCTTTCGATTCCTCTCTGGGAGACTCGAATAGCAATCTCATCCTGTTTTCATAGGGTCCAGGTCTCTGAACCATATGTTAATGCAGGGAGAACAGTGGAGTCAAAGAGATGTGCCCGGAGCCAGAAGTTCTTTTGCCATTTTAGCTAATTCTTCGATGCTTTTGAAGGCATTCCATGCCACTCTCTTCCTCTTGCAGAGCTCAGGTTTTAGGTCATTCATCATGTTGACTTTTCGAGTTAGATACACATAACTGCTGCAATCAGAGAAGTCTGTTCCATTGAGAGTGGTGAATGGGGCCTCTGGAACTAGTTCATTTTTCATGAGCATAGTTTTGTTGAGATTCAGTTATAGACCTATCTTTCCACATTCTCGGTCGAAGTCAGCCAGCATTTGTGCCACTTGGCTAATCCTTCATTCAGAGGAGGATGAAGAGGAGGATGAAGAGGAGTGTTATTAGAATGATGTCATCAGTGAAGTGGAGGTGGTGTAGTTGCCGACTGTCTATCTTCACTCCCATTCCTTCCCATTATAATTGTCTCATGATGTTCTTGAGGGTGGCACTGAAGAGTTTTGGTGAAATGGTATTACCCTGTCAAACCCCCTTTTGACATCAATGATCACTTCCTTGTAGAATGGTGAGGTCCTGATGGTGAATCTGTAATACAGCTCACGAAGGATCTTGATGTAATAGGTTTGAACGCCCCTGTTTGGCTAGGACTTCGATGACTACTTCAGTCTTTACAGAACCAAAGGCTTTCTTTAAATCAATGAACATGAGACAGAGTGGTATCTTGAACTCCTACAGATTTCAATGAGCTTGGTTACCATGTGGATATGATCTATTTTGCCGAATCTTTTTTGGAAACCAGCTTGCTCGCATGGTTGTCCTTCATCTAGTGTTCTGCCAAACCTGTTCAGGATGACTCGTGTGAGCAGCCTTTGATTCTGTGGAGACCGAAGCGATCATCGAAGCCCTAGCCAAACAGGGCATTCAAACCCAATACATCAAGGTCCTAGGTGAGCTGTATTACCTAAATGTCATGTGACAATTAGAATTTGAAGGAATGGGAGTGAAGATAGATGGTTGGCAACTACATCACCTCCACTTCTCTGATGACAAAATTCTAATAACACCAAACATTAGCCAAGCGGCACAGATGCTGGCTGACTCGACTGAGAATGTGGAAATTAGGACTACAGCTGAATCTCAACAAAACAATGTTCATGCAATGGGAACTAGTTCCAGAGGCCCCATTCTCTATCAATGTATGGCAAGCCACAATATGTAGGAGAGGGAGAGAGAGGACTTAGAAGAAGAAAGAAGAAGGAGGAGGAGGAAGAGGAAGAGGAAGAAGGAGAAGGAGGAAGAGGAAGAGGAAGAAGGAGGAGGAGGAGAAGAGGAAGAAGAGGAAGAAGAAGAGGAAGAAGAGGAAGAAGAAGAAGAGGAGGAGGAGGAGGAAGAAGAGGAAGAAGAGGAAGAAGAGGAAGAAGAGGAAGAAGAAGAAGAGGAGGAGGAGGAGGAGGAGAAGGAGAAGAAGGAGGAGAAGAAGAAAGAAGAAGAAGAAGCAGAAGCAGAAGAAGAAGAAGAAGAAGAAGAAGAAGAAGAAGAAGAAGAAGAAGAAGAAGAAGAAGAAGAAGAAGAAGAAGAAGAAAGAAGAAGAAGAGAAAGTTCCTGATATAGAATATAAACACAGGCTTGGGGAGAGGGGAATAATTCTGGGATGATGTTAGTGTAAAATGTGCACTGGTGGAGGAATAGGTGCTGCAATATTATTTGACTGAAAACTAATCATGAGCTGCTTTGTAAATATTTATCTTATGGTGTTTTAACAAATGTTTTAAATTTTATAAGTTTAAATAAGTGTTGGATTATAGTTCCAAGTATTTCGGGCTTATTGTTGAGTTGCCCTTTCTTCTGCAGGGAGCTTAACGCTGGGTTACACCTGCTGTAGTGCTCCTAGGGGCACACCAATCCCATCTGGACACTCACAATCCTCTGTGTTTATCTGTTAGTCACAAATATCTTAGTAGCCAATGCAACAGCTCTTATAGAAAAAGTTATCAAAAGCCTCATATGTACTGAAAATGTATATTTAATTTTTAGACACAGTAAATTGTAAAGTCAAACCTTCTCTGTAGTTTGTATATGTAAGTGAAATATTTCTTTTGAACACAATCTTCCCAGCTCCCCAGACCCTATTTTAGGGAAATACTTGAACTATGACAAATATTTAAATGCTGGCTTTCCAAATCTTGTTTATTAGTCTTTATTATGACTTTCCTTTTGCCTTGTACATAGTTCAATGGAGTATGTATATTGTTCAGTGGAGTAAGAAAGTAGATAAAATATAGCATATTTCTTCCATTCTAACATGAAAAGAAATGTGACCATATCTAGACTCACACTGAAGAGATACTGAAGCATAAAAGAAGACTAAAGAAATGATACAGGAGTGGGGGAATATTTCAGAAAATTCTGTAGGGAATAGACGGGTCCTATGGAAACAATAGTCTGTGGAAAAGATTGGAGCATAAAATTTAGAAAAAAGGTTAGGGACTTACTGTACTTGATGACATTAATACCATTCTACCAGAGTATTATTATACCAGAGTAATCAACAGCATAGATTGCGCCTCTGATGCTTTCATCAGCATGGTTACATCAGCAATGGAGTATGTCTCTCCTAGCTCTCACACATAATATAAATTATTTGATATTAGAATTTTTTGGGGGGTACCCAAAATGTCAAGCCCTAATTTAGCTCCAGACTTGGCTTTGACTTCCACCTCTATTTAGCTATTTTTCAGCTAGCCTGATGGAAACATTCCCCAAATACCTCAAGCCAACAGCCTTGTCTTCTATGAGCTTAGGGAAACCACTAGGGTCATTTTAAAACATAATAGCAGTGGTGCTTTGCATGTATGTTTGGGAAATGAAGGATTAGTACATAGCCAATTCTGCTTACCCAGGGGGCTGTACATACATTATTTAAAAGGTCACACCTGGGATTCTGGGTTCTGAAACTAAGTGGTAGGGAAATGTGGAACTATGAGCATACTCTGCAAGAGCCACATAGATATTTGCTAATATACACCTATAAACATGTATACAAACTCAAGCACACTCATTTGAACAAGTTGATTTGGACCAGTTTTCCACTTTCTAATCACCTTATAAGCAGGTAAGTTTTCTTAAATGAGACGGCTATTGCTCTATGTTCACATTCTGGTTATCATCTATTGAGCATCAGGAACTGAGCCGCTCTTTGCTTTTTGCTTTATTCTTAGTAGTCAATGCAACAGCTCTTATAGAAAAAAGTTATCAAAAGCCTCATATGTACTGAAAATGTATATTTAATTTTTAAATAAGGTTTTTAAATTATCTTATTTTTTAAACTCTTGCTAAACTGTTTGCCCTCTGTTTGCTGATGATAAGTTCTCTTGTATTTCTCTTTATTTTTATTTTGTTTACTTTGCATTATTTAAGTTTTGTTTGCTTTGCATTATTTTAACTTAAAATATTATAAATTGTTATAATATTAAAATATAAATTTATATTTATAATCTTTTACAGAAAAGATTATAAATTTATACTTAACAGCTGTCTCATAAATGAATGGAAAATTGCTGTCACTAGTAAAATATTTAACATAAATTCATACAATAAACTTTCAGATTGAAATTTCGTATACTGTTTGTAGTATACGATATTATAGGATATAAATTATTATTCAGGACATTTTCTGTGTGCTTTTAAATTCCCTTTTTGTTTTCAATTTAAAACATATTGATTATCTTTGTTCTCCATTTTTATCTTAAATTTTAAAAGTTAAACATATATTAGAAATAAAGCACTTTTATAGAAACTTGTTAAGAGAAATACATAAATATTTTCAAAGTAAATTATGTTCATAAACACAAAAATAATAAAACGTATTGATTAAACTAGGAAGTTTGATGTGGTTTCTTCATTGATCTTCTCAGGTATTTCTCCAGTGTGCCACCATGACTGCTTGCAACACCACACAGAGCCATCCTTCTTTCTTTATTCTCCAAGGAATTCCTGGTATGGAAGACATACACTTATGGTTGTCTATCCCCTTCTCTTCCATGTACTTCATCACTGTCATTGGGAACTGTACTATCCTCTTTACCATCTCCACAGAGCGTGCCCTACACAAGCCTATGTTTCTGCTCCTCTATATGCTAGCCCTTACAGACCTGGGCATGTCCACAACCACCATCCCCAAGGTACTCTGCATTTTCTGGTTTAGCCAGAGTGAGATCAGCTTTGAAGGCTGCCTGGTCCAGCTGTTCTTCATTCACTCCATCTCTGCCATGCAGTCTGCCATTCTGATGAGTATGGCCTTTGATCGCTATGTGGCCATCTGTGAACCCCCTGCGCTATGCCACCATCCTTTCCAATAGTCGCATAGGACTCATTGGTCTGGTCAGTTTAGTGAGAGCAATCCTGTTCATCCTTCCAATGCCTGTCTTCCTCCAGCAAATGCCCTTCCGTGCCAATAATGTCATCCCCACCACCTATTGTGAGCACATGGCTGTGGTGAAGATGGTGTGTGTGAATACCACAATGAACAGGATATATGGTCTTGTGGTGGCTTTGCTCGTTGTTGGATTAGACATCTCAGCTATTGCTTCATCTTATGTGCTAATCATCAGAGCTGTGATGAGACTCTCTTCGAAGGAAGCCCACCACAAAGCAGTGAACACCTGCACCACCCATATTTGTGTCATGCTTGTCTCTTACACTCCCTCTCTTTTCTCCTTTCTTGCTCATCGATTTGGCCGGGGAATTCCACCTCATGTCCACGTGATTCTTGGCAACCTATACTTCCTGATACCGCCAATGCTGAATCCTATTATCTATAGTGTAAAAACCAAGGAGTTTCGGGAAAAACTATCCAAATATGGGTGCTGGAGGAAGGAGCCCATGACAGTAGCCCATAGTCAGAAAACAGTTTGATGATTCAGAAGTGGTAGGTATAAAGGGAAAATTGAAGTGGTCACATCTTCTGGGGGAATAGGCTAATGACAGAAAAACTGCAATAAGTATATTGACTGTAAAAATCCTTGAAAGAAAGGTTATGATACTAGGCTGTTTTGCTCTAACTCTAAAGGTGGTTATTTACTATAAAATAAAAATGATACCTTCTCCCATCTATGGCATGGCATTTGGCTAAATTATTCTTGATGTGTGATGTTATATATAAAATAATTTTGAATAATGACACATACAAATGCATGTTAACTTAGGTGAACTCTTGCCAAATGAAAAGAACATAGGAACAAATAGTAACTTGCCCACCACTTGCCCAAGAAAAACCAAGTAGGTGTGTTTCTGTATTTGAATATTATGAAGTGGGCAGTAAAGATTACTTGGGGAGAGAGAGAAGTAAAGAAAAACAAATACAAGTTTTTATTTAGAGTGACTATTTTATTATTTTTGCTGTATAAACCTTACATTTGGACAATAGGACTTGTTGCTTCCTCTAAAACAGAATTATAAATAAAAACACAACATCCAGCTCACAGAGAAATTTCAAGAAAAGAAAAAAAGTGAAACCCAGTGTCACCTAGATTTTTTTTTTTGGCTTGGGCTTTTTTCTTTCTTAAAAGTTTTATTCATTTATGGTTTCTACAGCAGAATGAACGTGAATCTTTCCTATATGCTTGCAGAAATTAATGACAGATGACACTAATGTTAACTATTCTTATTTTCCTATATAAAAATTGTTTCTAGTTTTGAAAAATCTAGCAAAATATTCATATGTTTGGTTTTTTTGTAAAGCCTAAATTACTTCCTGTCTTTTAGTTATTTGGAGGATGAATTAGCACAGGGGTCTAATTCTATTTCACTGTTTTCATTATATTTGAAGAAATGGAAATGCTTTTAATTACACATAAATATATAGAAATTCTAAAAATAATTACATGATAGTATTTATATATATTACATTTTTCTAATAAGTAATTATGAAGGTAATACCTTTGACAAGGTTGTATACTGTTGAGGCAGATTTTTATCATTGATGAAATTAGACCTAGGTTCCTGAGTAAACAGTGCCTAAAACAAAGGGTCTCTTCTGACACTTTACTTATAAGACTTGGAAGTACAAATTGGAGAAGTAAAATAGGAAAGAAGGAAAAATAATACTAGGATTTTTTTCATCCAGTTGCTTGATAGTAGTATTTCACTATGCCAGGATTATCCAAAGATTTATGAAACATGTTTTAGAATTGTTTTCCCAAGAATATAAAATGAGCTCGTTAGGATTCACAACCCACCCAATAATTATTAACTCCTTTGTTTCTAGGCTGTATGTGTATGACAGTAGACTTGGTGGCTACAGTGTCTCAAGACAAGGAACAGGTCACAGAGGCAGTGGCTGAATTAGATGTGACCAAAAGTAGTGTGATGTGATGCGTTGTTCCAGAATTGCAATAATCAATGTGTTGGAGGCATTACACTGGCCATGACGTTTTTTGAGATTGACAGAGAAATAATGCCTGAGCCCATGCAAACTAAGTATTTTGATTTTTCAAATTTCAGTAGTGCAATTGTCTATATTTATTTAGAAAAATAATTTCTGCAACTATAACTAATTCAGGAAATCTTAGATTACTTGTATCACTTGTCTTCCCATTGTTCATCGATTTGGGCACCAGTAACATCTCCATACATCCTGTCACATGCTAGTGTTGCCTAAGGGCATCTACTCACTCCAGGAACATGAAGAGCCTCAAACCATTCTTTCAGATCATGGGAATGAGGTCTATTGTTGTTACTGTTTTTTGGCATATCAAATATGACATGGGTAGCTTGCCAGGCTCTGCCGTAAATCTTAAATATGGTCCTCCAAGTACTGCCAGGAGGTACACCTGAACACAGTCAGGAGTAACCCATGAGCACCACCGACAATAGCTCCAAACTCCAACTCCCAAATTTGTGATGGATTTGAATCACTAATTAAATATGTGTATTTTAATATATATTTAATGGCCTTCTAGCAAATAAAATGAACACTTATAGATGTGATTAGTACTCCTTAATTATTTTTAATGCAGATCAAAATGATATTCTATAATTGTTTCTGCTGGTGCCCATTTTTTGTTATTGTCAAAATAATATGTTTATTTGCTATGTCAATATAATGTGATAGGAAATATAATCAGTTGTATAATAAGATAAGTAAATAAATAAAATGAAATATAATGATAGTCTTCCTTCTACTTATACATAATTCTAAATCCTTAGAATTAAACCTTCTAAATAGACTTCATGTACATTCTAGTTGCTCTATATATTTAAAATATAAATACATGTGTATGCAGCTAGATACATTTAGAAATATATTAATATACCACTAATGCTCTTGACATATTTAGCATTGATTTTTGACTTAAATTCTATTTATTTTTTCTTTTACTTATTGCTTTGCTAATTGTGAATTCCTTTTTCTGCCATTGACACTGTCAAAGGCTACTTTTGTCTTTGATTGATTCATGCAGTCCTGAACTTTTCTACTATGATTCTTCAATAAGTAATATATTTATGTGATTAGTATTACTTATTGAAGTAATTACTTGTTAAAGTAATTACTTCAGTAAGTAATACTAATCACAACGTTTTCTTATACCATGCATTAGAAAAAAAGGAAACCAAGTAAAGTGGAAAGTAAAGACGAATATAGTAGATTGTGTCTATTCTCTTTAGATCCTCATGTCCTGGATCAGTCCTCCAGTCCTGATAGACAACACATTCATCTCAGTGGCAGAACTCTTCCTAAAGTACTTCTTCCATTTTTTTTCAGTGGTGAACTCTGATCGATTTTGAGGTCATGCTCCAATTTGACATAATTGAGAGTTCTAGTGCATATCTTTCTAAGAATCTTCCCTTTGGGTGCAGGGAACTGACGTCTTTGTAGGAATGTTGGCAATGCTATTTTCTTCCTTGTAGCCTATTAGTGTCAAATGCAGTTTTATGAGTTTACTCTTGTTAGCTGTATTTTTAAAATAATAATTAATTTCTGCTTGTGTCTTATAAAATTTTATATTATCAGACTGAAAAATCTTTCCCTAAATCATCTCCTTAAATTTAAAAGATTTTTTTCATCACAATTGGAAAAGCTCAGGGGTTACTCCTGGCTCTGCACTCAGGAATTACTCCTGGCAGTGCTCAGAGGACCATATGGGATGCCAGGGATCGAACCCAGGCAGGCACAGGCCTGCCATGTGCAAGGCAAACGCCCTACCCGCTGGGCTATCGCTCCGGCCCCTCAAAACTATCTTTTATGTAAGCAAATTTAAAAAAGCATTATTACCACAAAGTGAGTCATGAATCATTTTTAGGCTTACTATTTTGCAATTATTGTTTAACCTATTAATATTGATGTGAACTCATGGCACATCAAAACTTTTAAAAACTGTTATAGTATGTTTAATTAGCCAACCCTTTACTAGATGACAATGGTTGGTTTTGATTTTTTTATGAAAATAATATAATCTTGGTCTTAAAACAGGGTACAAAACTATGAAGCTATGGTCTGTGGCCAAATATGGCTTGATACCCATTTTTTTCAAATAAAATATTATGGGTACATAATCATATTGATTTGCTTATGTACCATCTACTACTGCTTTTGTACTACAATAATATGACTCATTTTGGTAGGCACATGATATTTAAAGATCAAGAAAATAACCATAAACCAAAAATTTGCTATGTAAATCCTTACAACAAAAATTGCTGATCCCTGCCATTAATAAACCTAAGAGTCACAGAAAGAATATGAGAACATGAAGAATAACTGGTATTTTCTCTTCTCTTGCTCTTCAAAGTATTGGCACATCGATTTACATTATAGGCCTTCTATTAGCATCGGACTTAATAGATAAAAAGGACATAACTCCTGAAATCTGAAATTAATAACTTCCATTTTGAATGATGTTTCCCATTGACTTCTTATAATTTATAACTCAGGATTGCAAATATATGTTTGAGGGTTCATGCCTAGAAGACTTGGGTGACTTTCTAAGATAGTACCAACTACTTTTCTCGTTTTTCACAACTAGAAGTTAAATTTATAGTATGATAAGATAGATCTCCCAATCTATACTAATTATTTTTATTTCAGAAAGGTATTTCTTCTATCAAAAACTTCATATATCAAGTTCCATCTTAGCATATGACTGGCAGTAGAACCAAACTAAAACAAATGAGAAAGGTATAGGTGGCAGTATATGGAACTGGAGCTAACCCACATCTTTGCTTTTGATGCAGACATTGCTCTCCTTGTTGGTAAGGGTAAAGCCTAGTAACTAAAAAGAGGTGGTACAATTATGAAAGATTTTACAAAAACCTTAGTAATATCAGTATTTGAAAAGACATGATCACTTATAATGGAAAGGCAGAGACCATCAAATGGTAGAATAACAACATAATTGTAAGCATTGTAGGGCTGCAAGGATGTTTAAATGTTTAGGTAAGGCATGAGATTAAATACCTAAAGAACTATAAGACCCAGTTGGCATAAATCAAACACTACAGATAGTGATAAAATAGGAGCATTAAGACATAGGGGGTATTTTTATTGCCTATGAAGTCAATAATCATAATTGTCAATATTGTGTTAAAAGGGATTAAGTTCTTTTTCAATAGTTTGATCATTTATTTGTTTAGCTTTAATTGTAAATAGGTCATTCTGACTAAAAACTACACTTGCTTTATATCATGGACTTGATAGCCACATTTTAACACAATTCTCATTACAATTATTAAAAACATTTCAGTTCAAGTATTTTGAATGACTTATTTTATGCATATTTCCCCTTGTAAAGAAACCTTCCATAATGCCTATCTCAGCACTGAATCATGGGTAGGTATATGTAATCTTCCACTTGATTTTTGATGTAAGCATTCACATAATCTGAATAATTTGATTGATACCAAGAACATTCTGCTGAATTAAATTTTAGATGAAATGACCAATTTCTTGAAGAGCTATTACCTGCTTTCTAGGGGGTAATCCAGAAGTAACAAATATGTCAGCATATTAGGTGACTATCAACAATAAAATTAGTAAGATACACAGAATAGCAGTAATAAAAAACCTGAACAGATGCAAAGTTTCCACAGACAAGTAAAGACAATTTGGGGGTTATTTACAAAGAATCCATATGAAGTTCCTCAACAAATGTAGTCGTGAGACACCAGAACATCCATGTAAGAGTACTACTGTTTGACATAGCAACATAAATAAAGCTCTCCCTTATTAGTTCACAGTTCAATGAAATAACAACAAATTTGTCCCTTATGTAAACCCAAACAATTTCCTTCAATATTATAGTCTTTCAATAGCTCATGTGGAGATAAAATTGAATCTTGGATATTTGGACCACATCATTGTCAGTTGCTTTCATTATCCATTTACCATCAGAATAATATTAATAAGATCAACAGTTTATGTAGTTTCTTTGAACAAACACTTCAATACCTTATCTCGTATTTCTTTCATCTTTATTCCATAGATAATGGGGTTGAGCATTGAGGGCAGAAGGACATAGAGATTTGCAAGGAGAATATGGGCATGTGGAGGAATATTATGACCAATGCGATGAGTGAGAGAAGAAAAGAGTGCGGGTATGTAGGTGACAAGGATGACGAAGATGTGGGCTGAGCAGGTATTGAGGGCTTTGAAAGTGGCATCTCGAGAGTTGAGACGTACCACAGCTTGCAGGATGAGACCATAAGAGAAGCCGATAAGCAGTAAATCAAGTCCCACAACAAGCAGAATCACAAAGAGCCCATAGATACGATTGGGTTTGGTATGGCCACAGGCCATTTTCACCACAGCCATGTGATCACAGTACGTATGAGGTATGACCGTGTTACAGAAAGTCAACCTCTGAAGTAGAACAGGCATGGGAAGGACAAGAATCACACCCTTGGTTAGGGCCAATAGTCCCAAGCGTCCAACTAAAGAATGGCCCAGAATTGTATTGTAGCGTAATGGCTCACACACAGCCATAAAGCGGTCAAAGGCCATTGCAACAAGTAGGGCTGACCGTACCACAGATGCTCCATGAATGAAAAACATTTGAGTAAAACAAGCATTGGGAGCTATGTCTCTATCATTGAACCAGAAAAGGCAAAGGATCTTGGGCAGTAGAGCCAGAGAAGATATAAGGTCAACAACCATTAACAGGGCCAGAAGCAGGTACATAGGTGTGTGAAGTGTGGGTTCTGTGGCAACCAGGAAAAGGATAGAGCCATTGCCAACAAGTATAGTCAAAAAACATGGAGGAAAGGGGAAGAGATATCCATAAATGTTGTGATTCTAAGCCAGGTATGCCCAACAAAGTGAAGGTCACGAAGTCAGAATGGTTGAAGAATCGCATAGTAGTTAGTTGGTGGTCGTTAAAGTCTAGATACCTGCCAATAAGACATGCAAGGTGAATTGTTTTGTTTGGTACAGCTTTGATTAACTAGATGAGAGGAAGCTTATAGAAGGTTAAAGTAATTTTTATATTTTATGGGGTTTTTAATCTAGAGCCAGGGTTAGCTCTTAGCCTCATTTTATCACACCCTCATTTTGCTATCAGTTGTCAGTTTACAAGGGATGCTATTATAGAAACTTACTCTCTCCTTTTCCAGCTCAGCAATTCAAATCTCATTTTTGTCTGGATGTCTAAGTAAGAATAGAGGAAATATTTCATTGTTGATTAAATGATGAGAAATATGATCTCTTTCATTACCAGCTTTAAGAATGCTGAGCTGTTGAAGAAAATAGATATTATTCTTATAAGATATATTCTTATATTTTATATTCTCTAAGAATATTCTCATATTCTTAGAGAAATATGATCTCTTTCATTACCAGCTTTAAGAATGCTGAGCTGTTGAAGAAAATCTTCTTTAACTTACTTTATTTTTATGTGTTGTCCTTTTTATCAGAAATCACTTTGATTATTGTCTTGTTTCTCCTCTAAGAACTCGCCTTTAAGATGAGATATGAATTGCTTGTTGTCCAAAAGAAATACAATCAAATGGTTACCCTCCACATTGACCATGCACTTGGTGAACAGTTATTTGATGCAAATATATTCTTTATACCAACATTGTCCTTCATGTGTAGAATGAATTACTTTTAATGATGCAAGCAATATTAACTCCAAATTCATCCATTGAACTGCTTGGAGGTTCTCATTTATTCTTTATTTCCTACAATAATTTAGCAGAACTTTTCCTTCTGTCTTGGGATATAAAGACACTGTAAAACATAATTAAATTGTAGTCCCTTTTGCCTGTACCAACCTATGTCATACCTATTGTCTTCCTTAACAAACATTTTCTACTTCGTCTATTTAGTCTTAGTTCATGTGCATTCAATTTATACTTGTAGTTTCTCTTAATGGGAATATATGTGAGAAATTTAACTTTAAGATGCAACATAGGAACTGCTGAGTTACTGCAGACCTCCTCGGGGCTGATTATTGATTCCTGCAGAGAGGAGATGCCCATATGAGGTGTACATGGGAAAATATGCATTTTAGTGATGCTTTCTTATAGGAAATTAAACTTTATTATAAATAAAAGAAAAGATGAATGGACCAGGAGACAGAGATAGAGAGGATGGAAGGGATGGATGGTGAGAGAAAGAGAGAGAACTTAAAAATCAGGACCAACAACACTGATTATCAGTATGAATGAAGGAAACATTATCACTAGTATTTTGTAGAACTACTAGTGAGAATAATCCTTAGAATGTAGTGATACCAGTTGAATTTAGAGCAAAATTTGCCCCTCATGCATACACAATTAGTTTTGATACAAGCAAGCAGGCACTCCAGATGGGGGTTTATTAATGGGAATCTACATATTCCATATACAAGACCCTATGATTAATGCAGAGGCATTTATCTAGATATAAAGAAAGCAGGAGTTTCTCAGTTACATAAAAGCCTACTGTAGAGAACATGTGGCATTTGCAGGAAACATAGTCCTAGAATGGTTTGAGTTAATAAATTCAGTAAAATTGTCATAAGATTTAATTCCCAGAAAAGTTAAGGGAATTTTATGCATACATTATTCATTACAGTAAACTAGGAAAGGCCAAATCTTTGCAAAATATCTGCTTTACATGAATAACTGACTTCCATGAACAACTGAGTGTACAATTGATAGAACAAATGATAGTAGACTCTTGTGTAACAGTCCTTAAGTGAGTTAGCAGCATAAATAAACAGCCAGTATTTTTCCTTTCCCATTTTGACCCTAATAGAATATTGCGTTTTTAAATCTTTCATTGCGCTGCTTCCCTTCTCAAAGTCAAGATGACTTTTCTCATAAGAAAACAAAAGAAATGTAACATATTTTATTCATTTCCCATTAGCAAAATAGGATCTACTACATTAGTGTCCATATAGTAAGTCTTTCTATTAGAATAGATGAATGCGCATTTCTATGTAAAGTTTGAACAACTATTTCTGAACAGAAACATATTTTCCCCTTATACAAAATCTTTATTATTTTTTGACCAACTGACTTTCTTTCTTACTAATACTAATACTTTCTCCACTCTTTTTC
This sequence comes from Cryptotis parvus, assembly GCA_021461705.1. Lineage (NCBI taxonomy): Eukaryota > Metazoa > Chordata > Mammalia > Eulipotyphla > Soricidae > Cryptotis > Cryptotis parvus. The sequence continues at coordinate 13,593 of JAJIBD010023150.1, read as the reverse complement.
CCATAATTCTAATCAATATACATTAAAATTTCACCTGAATTATTAAAAGTAAAAAACCTGCACACTGGTATTTCTTTTTCTCTTTCACCTATGGTCTGCCTATTGCCATTAGAATGGATATATTTTCACTAAGAGTCTAAGTAAGGGGCAGAGATGAACCAGGGTTAAGACCTCGTTGGATCACGGTCACCACATACCCCCAGTTGTGGCCTTGGAGGATCTGAGCATGAGGGGCTTTAAGACATCTTAGGACCTGAACATCATCATATCCATGGGACACATCATTGAATAGTCAACCTGGTTCACAAGGTATTAACAAAAGTGGCCTCCACATCTGTGAAGCACTGCCTGGGAGGTTTCTCCCACAAAGAATTTTAAAACATAAATATAAAAATATAAGTGCCTTGACATTATAACCCCAGAAACTTTCTATTTTACAAGTAATAAAAAACTTTGTAAGAAATTCAGTTTGACTGATCACATGTTGATTGTAGTCCTGAAATAAAGGTCAGAAGGGAGCCATGACTCATAGATTGTTTTACCTAATTTGTTTCACATTCCTTTCTTTACTTAAGTACCTCAATCTTCTTTTAACTTCTCAGCTTTTATATATATAGTCTGTGGCAATGCTAAATCTGAATTCTATTGCCGTGATCTTTGACTTTTTAAATTTTCTTCTACACCAATTGATTGGTTAAATAGAACAAATATTTTGTACTACCAAGGCAAAAAATAAAAATAAATCACTATAATAAGAATATCTATCTCTGAATCAATATTTCTGTATCTTATGTAAAACAGTACTTATTGCTACATGATAAAGATGCACCATGTGACACAGCATTAAATGCTTTGCCAAAGTAGAGGAATTTCTGTGGGCAGACACTGGTTTGCAAACCTAAACATAAACCACTAGTTTCTATTGCACAACACTACTCTGTTTTCTTTCTATAATCAATTTCTTAGCTTTTCCTTCTTTTTTTTCTCTGAGGGGAGAGGTGGTGCAAATGTGGAGTGCTCAGGGATACTCAGGGATGCTCAGGGATACTCAGGGATGCTCAGGGATGCTCAGGGAGTACTCTTGACTTTGTACTCAAGCAACACCCTAATGGTGTTCATTAAATGGTAAGAGTTCCAGGGATCAATCTAGGGTGGCAGAGTGCAAGGGGCACACCTTAACTAACCCTGCACTACTCCCGCCCCACATCCTCATTTTCAGTAAGCATTTCATAAGTTTATGAAGAAGCAAGACTTGTAAACCAATTAATTACACATTGTAATATTTAATTTTTCTGAGTAATTGCATTTTTATTCTCTCACCCATTTATTTTCTATAAATGTGTCCAACTTTCAAAGTGAGAGAGAACTTTCATGTATCTATTTACATGTTAATATTGGATGACTAACAAGTAAGTGTCAGTGAAAAGGAATTAGGGGAACTTCAGATAGAAAATGCTTGAGGAAAATATCCCTAATCAAAATTTGTGGAGTCAAGGAAAGTTAATTAATTGATGTAGAACTTACCTGGAAATGTCTTACTATATTCTTGTCAGACTATTACTGGGAGCTACAGATCTGTCATGTAGAAGTTATACTTTGAATCTACCAACCTCACATCTCACAGAAGACTCATTTTCTTTGCTAATGAGTTGTTCTTAACTCCTAAGAATGAGTTTCTCCCCAAACTGGTTCTCCTCCTGTGTCTTTTCCTGGGAACCAAGAGAAAAATTTTCTTATTGCATTGCGCACAGGTTCTTATAATACATAAGGGAAATTGTTAACTATTTTAAGCTCTTCATCCCAGACTCAGAATAATAATGACTCTCCAGAGGAAAGAGCATGGCTAAAATAATTTGTTAAGTGCCCCATTGGGCCTCTGATTTAAAGAGAAACAGGACCCGAGAAACAGTTCTCAAAGGAAAGAGAATATTTTCTTAATTCTTTTTATTATACAACTGTGAGATATACAATTGCAAATATGTTCATGATTGGGTCTTTGTCATACAGTGTTCCAGAACCCATACCTTCACCAGTGCCCCCATTCCACCAACAATGTCCCCACATTCCCTCCTACCCACCCCTCAGCCTGCCCCTATAGCAAACAATTTTTCTCTCTTTCTCTCTCTTTCTTTCTCTCTCTGTATCTCTCTTCTTCTCTTACACATTGTGTCTTGCCCTAAAGACATTTAGGGTTTATAATGTAAGTTTCTTCATGCATATTCAATGCTGAGATCTAGTCTGGCATTACCATTTCCCAAAATTAATAGAACACTGGTATATATATTTACATCCCACAGATGAATGCAGTCATTCTGTGTCGGTCCTTTGCTTCTGATTAATTTAAATCAACACAATAGTCTCAATTCCATCCATTTGCAGGTAAATTTCATGACTTCTTTTCTGACACCTGTATAGTATTCCATTGTGTAGATGTACCATCATTTTTTTTAGCCAATCTTCTGTTCCTGGACACTTAGGTTGTTTCCAGATTCTGTCTATCGTGAATAGAGCTGCAATGAATATCAAAGTGCAGACAATGTTTCTGATGTGTGATTTTGGGGCTCAAGTGTATATTTCCAGGAGTGGTATTGCTGGGTCAAATGGGAGCTCAATATCTAGTCTTTGGAGAATAGTACATATTGTTTGCCAAAAGGGCTGGACCAATCGGCACTTACCCACCAACAGTGGATGAGAGTCCCTTTTTTACCCTGCATCCAGGGCAGCACTGGTTGTTCTTGCTCTTTTGGATGTGTGCCTGTCTCTGAGGTGTGAGATGATACCTAATTGTTGTTTGGATTTGCATCTCTCTGATGATTAATAATGAAAAGGACTTTTTCATATGCCTTTAGGTCATTTGAATTTCTTCTTTTTTGGAAATTTCTGGTCATTTCTTCTCCCCCCCCAACCCATTTTTTGATGGGGTTGGCTGTTTTCTTCTTATAAAGTTCTACCAGTGCCTGATATATCATGAATATTAACCCCTTATTGGATGGAGATTGGGTATATATTCTTTTTTTTCTTTTTGGGTCACAACCGGCGATACTCAGGGGTTACTCCTGGCTCTGCACTTAGGAATTACTCCTGGCGGTGCTCAGGGGACCATATGGGATGCCAGGGATAGAACCCTGGCCAGCATGGCTGGCCGTGGTGAAAAAGCAAACGCCCTACCCACTGGGCTATTGCTCCGGCCCCCAGTTATATATTCTTTCCTAGTGTGTGGGTTGTCTCTTTATCTTGGTCACCGTTTCTTTTGACAAGGCTTTCAGTTTTATATAACCCCGTTATTTATCTTTGCTTCCATTTGCTTTGTCAGTGGCATTTTGTCTTTCAAGATGCCTTTAGATTCGAGGTCCTAGAGTATTTTTCCTATGTTCTTCGATGTACCTTATAGATTCATGACTGATATTGAGATCTTTTGTCCATTTTGACTGACTTTTGCGCATGGCAGTAGAGGGACGTCTAACTTCTTTTTTTTATACTTAGTAGCCCAGTTTTCCCAGCACCGTTTGTCGAAGAGGTATTCTTTGCTCACTTAATATTTTTTGCTCCTTTATGGAAGATTAAGTGATCCTATATTTGACAGTGTGTTTCAGGATAATCAGTTCTATTCCATAGATAAACCGGTCTATCTCCATACCAATACCATGCCGTTTTAATTATGACTGCTTTGTAGTAGAGTGAAGTTGGGGAAAGAGATACCATCCATCTTCTTTTTTCTCAAGAATTGCTTTAGCAATTCATGGGGGTTTATTATTCCATACAAATTTCAGGATTTGTTTGGTTAATTCCTTTGAAGAATGTTATGGGTATCCTTATAAGGACCACATTGAATCTGTTTAAAGCTCTAGGGAGTATTACCATTTTGATCATGTTAATTCTCCCAATCCATGAGCAGGGAATGTCTCCATTTCCTCAGGTCCTCTTTTTATTTCTTGAAGAATGTTTTTTAGTTTTCTTTGTAGAGATCCTTTACATTCTTAGTCAAACTGATCCCTAAGTATTTGATTTTCTGTGGCACAATTGTGAATGGGATTTCTTTAATAATATCCTTTCTTCACTTTCATTATTCGCATATAGGAAAGCCATTGACTTTTGGGTCTTGGTTTTGTACCCTGCCACTCTGCTATAGGAATCTATTATTTATAGGTGCTTTTTGGTATAGAGTTTAGGGTTCTCTAGGTATATCATGTCATATGTAAATAGTGACAACTTGACTTCTTCCTTTCCTGATGTCCTTAATGTCCTTACCTTCCCTGTTTGCTATGGCAAGTACTTCCAGTACTTGAATAGTGAATAGTAAAAGTGGGCAGCCTTTTCTTGTCCCCAACCTCAGCAGGTAGGCTTTCTGTTTTCTCCCATTGAGAATGATGCTCACCCTGTGCTTGTGGTAGATGGCATTGATTATAGTGAGGGAGGTTCCTTTCAATTTGTATTTTACAGATAATGTTTTATCAAGAACTGGTGTTGAATCTTGTCAAATGCTTTCTCTTTATCTATTGATATGACCATTTGGTGTTTATTGTTTCTCTTATTGACATGATGCATTATGTTGACCGACTTGCAGATGTTGAATCATCCTTTCATTCCCACGATGACTCCTACTTGGTCATGCTATATAATCTTTTGATGACTCTTCGGATTCTATTTGTTTGTATTTTATTGAAGATCTGTGTTCATCAGGGAGATTGTTCTGTAGATTTCCTTTTTCATGACATCTCTGTTTTGGTTATCAGGATATATGCCTTGTAGGAGCTATTTGGGAGTGTTTATGTTTCTTCAATTTCCTGAAAGGGCTTGAAAAGTACTAGGAGCAGGTCTCTTAAAAGGTTTTGTATAATTCATTGGTCAATTAGTCTGGACCTGGGCCTTTGTGTTTGGGCAGACTTTTGCAGTGATTTCATATCTTCAATAGTGATAGGTTTGTTGAGGCATTGCAGATCTCCTTATTGTAGCCTTGGGAGGCTAGGAATTCAGGAATTTGTCCATTTCTTCTAGGTTCTCTTATTTCATGGCATATAGACTCTAAAAATAATCTCTGATGATCTTTTGAATTTATTTGGTCTCTATTGTGATATCCCCTTTTTATTTCTGATTCTATTTATTTGGGTTCTCTCTTTCTGGAAACGGAATTATTTTGATCATCCCATCTGATTTTCGATGCCTTGGCAAAAGAGACAGCGTCCCTGACTCTGGAATAGCAACAGAGGTCAGAACTCCGGATTCCTTCTCTCATTTGAGTGAGGCATGTTATTTCAAGCATAGCTCATTTGATTCCTCTTTGGGAGACCCAAATAGCATTTTCATCCTGCTTTCTGGAGGGCCCAGGTCTGTGAGGCATATGTTAATTCAGGGAGAACAGTGGAGACGAAGATTTGTGCCCAGAGAAGGAGGTTCTTTGTCTTTTTTAGATATTTCTTCGATGCTTTTGAAGGCAATCCATGCTGCTCACTTCCTCCTGAGCAGCTCAGGTTTTAGGTCATTCATCATGTTGACTTCTTGACCTAGGTACACATAACTGCTGTAATCAGAGACGTCTGTTCCATTGAGAGTGAATGGGGCCTCTGGAACTAGTTCATTTTTCATGAATACAGTTTTGTTTAGATTCAGCTGTAGACCCATCTTTCCACATTCTCGGTCAAAGTCAGCCAGCATTTGTGCCCCTTGGCTAATGTTTGGTGTTATTAGAATGATGTCATAAGCGAAGCAAATGAGGTGTAGTTGCCAATCATCTATCTTCACTCCCATACCTTCCCATTCTAATTGTCGCATGATGTTCTCAAGGGTGGCACTGAAGAGTTTTTTGAAATGGTATCACCCCTACCGCACCCTCTTTTGACATCAATGATCACTTCCTTGTAGAATGGTGAGATTCTGGTGGTGAATCCGTAATAGAGCTCACGAAGGATTTTGATGTATTGGGTTTGAACACCCTGTTTGGCTAGGGCTTTGATTACCGCTTCCATCTCAACAGAATCAAAGGCTTTCTTTAAATCAATGAACATGAAACAGAGTGGCATCTTGAACTCCCTACAAACCTCAGTGAGCTTGGTTACCATGTGGATATGGTCGATTGTGCCGAATCCTTTTCAGAAGCCAGCTTGCTCACATGGTTGTCCTTCATCTAATGTTCTGCCAATCCTGTTCAGGATAACTCAAGTGAACAGCTTGTAGATGATGGATGACAGGCAGATGGGGTGATAGTTGCCAATGTCGTGAACGTCTCCCTTATTGATCAGTAGAACTATCCTGGTAGTTTTCCATTGGGAGGGCACCTTGCATTCAGACAGGTAGCCCACATTCAAGGAAGATGAAATTGAGAAATTTTACATGGAACTGGAGGAGTTCTATAAAAATGATCACACCTTCTACAAGATCATAGTTGGTGATTTTAATGCCAAGATAGGACCGAGAAGATCAACTGAAGAACTCCACATTGGGACCCATGGCCTAGAATGGAATGAACAGGGTGAGAGACTATCTGAGTTTATCATGTCCACCAAGACCATTCAGGGGAACTCACAGTTCCAGAAGGCTGAAGCAAAACGTTGGACATGGGAATCTCCTGTTGGACAGTTCCACAATGAAATTGACCACATCACCTTCAATCGAAGGTATTGCCTGACCGATGTCGCTGTTGTCCCCAAATTCCAAACAGGATCGGTCCACCATCTCCTTCATGCAAAATTCTACTTCAAGCAATGGGGAAAAAAAGGCTGCAAAGTTTAAGAAGAGAACTCCCAGAACGACCACCAATTGGGAACTCTTTGGCACCATTGCGGCAACATGGGACTATACCATCATTGACGACATCGATGAAGAATACAACTGACTGGTTCAGCACCTCCATGATAGTGTGAAGAATGTTGAGAAAGAGAAAGACATAAAAGGATGCCTGTCTTCAAAAACTCTCGAGCTCATTCACCAACGTGGCAAAGCACGATCCTCAGGCGACTGAATGCTATTGTCCAAGCTCCGCAAAGCAGTGCAGAGAAGCGATAAAGGAAGACCTCAAAGAGAGAAGAGCAGAAATACTGGAAGATGCAGCAGAAGCCGGGAAAAGCATTCGCAACTCCTGCCTGTCCTTTGCCAACTGTAAGACCAAGATGACTGCCCTCCAACGCCTGATGATCTATCACATCATCCAGAAAGGCAATGGAGAAGATTATCCATGACTTCTACTCAGATCTCTTTGATAGCTACGTCCACCTGCCCACATACCAAATTCCGCAGGATGAATATGTAGTTCCCAACGTTCTCCCTTCTGAAATCTGACATGCCGTTTGTCGTTAAAGAAAGGAAGAGCACCAGGCCCAGACAAAGTCAGACCTGAACACCTGAAGAATCTGCCATCAGTACTCATCAATACACTGGCTCGGCTCTTCAAATGTTTTCCTTATTCCTTCTTTTTCTTCTGGTTATTGTCTTCTTTTTCTGATCTTTGGTGAATTCTATAGGTATAGTTTTGACCTCATAGTTTAACATTTGTTTAATTTTATTTTTTGGTTTTGGTGCAACAGTTGGATGTACCCAGGATTTACTCCTGACTGTTCAGGGATCATTTATGGCAGATCATCAGGCACCATAAACAATACCAGAGATTAAAACTAGGCTGGCTCTAAAGAAGGAAAGAACCTTATCTGCTGTATAGCCCTTTAGTTTAACCTTAGGGAATTTTTGAATATGCTCACACTTCATAAATAACAGGCTATAGTCCTTGCTAAAACAATTCTACTTACGAAGAAATTCAGGCCTCTGTAATACTTGAAAGGAACATGATTGATTTACAATAAAGGCAATTTACTATAAAAGGAACATTAGGAATTTAGGAAATCACTCAAAGGGGTTGAGAAAATGCTTTGAATTTCTGAGATATAGATTCCATATTTATCCCCAGGCATAAGCAGGAATGACCTATGGGGACCAATGGCTCTGACCTTAAAACTCAAAAACAAAATGGAACCAAAAAAATGAACACAAATTTTGAATGGTACAGAGAAAATTATTTTGCATCAAATTGCCTTCAAAATAAATGTGTTTGTATTACCACTGATGAAAAAGCATAGTAGTTATTATTTAAGTTTAGAAGGGCTTATAAAAATAACTGATTCTTGATTCAGTTGATCTGGAAAATGGCTCAATATTTTGTACATCTAATAAGTTCTCAGGTGGTGGTAATACTGTCCCAAGAGCCCTACGTTGAGAAGTTGAATAGTGTGTGGTCTATTGTGTTATGGTTATTGTATAATGGAGATTATTTTATAAGTGTATTTGATTAATTTATTGAGATAACTTTGGTTTGCTAAAGCATAAACATTTATATATTTTAGGAGTTCAGTGTTACTATACCTTGCTCACCAAGGTAGAGCTAATGTTCATTCATGGCTATCCATAGGACCCTTTCCTTTTCACCCTCTCTCTTGGATAACACCAGTTCTATTGTCAAAGAATGGTGTGTTTTTATTGGTCATTGTATATTTAACAATACATTTAGGTAGTTAAAATTGATCAGAAATACTGATGCAAGTTCTCATAATTCTACATTTAAAGTATGTGAATTCACATTTGTGAACAGCTCTATTTTAGCTGTCCAGGCACTATATTTCAAACAGTTCAGCTAATCCCCAAACTATCTTCCAGAACTGATAAATTACAATTTCCCAGGGTCTTAAATTCAGGGCTTTGGACTCAGAGGAGACAAAGATAAAACCTGGGTAGATAATACCCAGATAACACCTGGGTGGAAAATACCTGGGCAGAAGGTCAAATATGTAACCAAACGGTCTTAAATAAACAGTTTCTATCAGTTTAATTGAGAAGGTAATATGTTAATATATATTAACACCACAAATGACATCTAAGTTAACAAGACAACCGTGAGAAACAAAAGGGAATTTGCTGACACTTTTAAAAAATTATTTTATTATACCACCGTGAGATATACAATTACAAAGATGTACATAAGATGTTCATATTTGGGTTTCGGTCTTACAGTGTTCTAGCACCCATCCCTCCACCAGTACCCATTTCCCAACACCACGTCCTCAATTCTCCTAGCCTGCCTCTATTTTTTAAATTTTTTAAATTTTTTAACCACCATGAGACATACAACTACAAAGATGTTCATAAGATGTTCATATTTGGATTTTGGTCATACAGTGTTTCAGTCCCCATCATTGGACCAGTGCCCATTTCCCACTGCCAATGTCCCTGATCCCCCTCTCCCTCCCCTAGTCTGCCTCTCTGGTAGGTTCTTTATCTCTTCCTTTCTCTCTCTCTCTTTCTCTATCCTTCCCTTACACAGTGTGGATTACAATATATACATTTAGAGGTTGTTCATGTGTATATTTTGCCTGTATTTCATGCTCAGTTCTAGGTTGGTATTTGCACTTTCGACAAATATTAGTACACTGTTCCATTCTTTGTCTTACCTAACCTCTGACTCCAAAATGTGTGATAATTTCCACCTTTGACAAGACCTCTTGATCCATGTTTCACCTGATCTTGGATATGGTATCATGATCACTTGATCACTTGTCATCCCGTTATTCACTGATTTGCTAAAGCGGGCTCCAGTAACATTTCCATTTGACCCTATCACGTGCCAGTGTAGTCCAATGGCATCTGCTTGCTTCAGGAATATGAAGAACCTCAAACCATTTATTAGGGTCTTGACGAAGAAGTCTGAGCATCTTGTAGGTGGGTGGCCACGTGTTCTTTTGACATCCCATAGGATCCAGTAGGTAACGGCTTTAGACCAGCAGTCGTCTCCAAATTGCATTACATGTCCAGCCCATCTGATTTTCTATGCCTTGGCAAATGAGACAGCATCCCTGACTCTAGAACAGTGACGGAGGTCGAAGCTCGGGATTCCTTCTTTCACTTGAGTGAGGCGTGATATTCTAAGCATAGCTCTTTCAATTCCTCTTTGGGAGACCGGAATAGCATTCTCATCCTGCTTTCATAGGGCCCAGGTCTCTGAGGCGTATGTTAATGCAGGGAGAACTGTGGAGTTGAAGAGATGTGCCCAGAGTGGAGTTTCTTTGTCTTTTTTAGCTATTTCTTCGATGCTTTTGAAGGCATTCCATGCTTCTCTCTTCCTCCAGCACAGCTCAGGTTTTAGGTCATTCATCATGTTGACTTCTCGACCTAGGTACACATAAGTGCTGCATTCAGAGATGTTTGTTCCATTGAGTGTGATTGGGGCTTCTGAAACTTCGTTCATTTTTCATGAACATTGTTTTGTTGAGATTCAGCTTTAGACCTATCTTTCCACATTCTCGGTCAAAGTCAGCCAGCATTTGTGCCGTTTGGCTAATGTTTTGTGTTATTAGAACTATGTCACCAGCAAAGCGGAGGTGGTGTAGTTGCCGACTGTCCATCTTCACTCCCATTCTAATTGTCTCATGATGTTCTCGAGGGTGTTGCTGAAGAGTTTTGGTGAAATGGTATCACCCTCCTGAACCCCTCTTTTGACATCCATGATCACTTCTTTGTAGAATGGTGAGATCCTGGTGATGAATCCATAATACAGCTCATGAAGGATCTTGATGTATTGGGTTTGAGACGCAATGGGGCAGATGTCTGCCCCATGTCTGTGAGCTCTCTCCCATGTCTATGAGTTCTGATTTTGTATATATGCATACATATATATATACATATATATATGTATATATTTATGTCCTGCAAATAAATGCAGTCATATGTATCAGTCTTTTTTGCTTCTGGCTAATTTCACTAAACATATTCCTCTCCTGTAGTTATGAAATAGGCAAATTTCCATAACTACACTTTTTCTAACAGCTGCATACTATTCCATTGTGTAGATTTGCCAAGTTTCTTTATCCAGTAATCAGTTTTTTGGGCACACTGGTAGTTTCCATATTCTAGCTATTGTGAATAGTGCTGCTATGAAAATAAAAGTGAAAATCGTGTTTCCACTGGTTTTTGTTTTTGATTCCCAGGGTATATCTACAGGAGTGGCATGGCTGGGTCAAATGGGAGTTCAATTTATACTCTTTGAAAGAATGTCCATAATATTTTCCAAAAACCGCTGTACCAGTTGAGCATTCCCACCAACAATGGATGAGAGTACCCTTTTACTGCATCCGTGTCAGCACTTCTGTTCTTGTTCTTTTAGATATGTGCCAGTCTCTGTGGTTTGAGCTGATAACTCATTGCTGTTTTGATTTGCATCTCTCTGATGATTAATGATAATGAGCATTTTTTCATGTCTTTTGGCCAATCGAATTTCTTCCTTGCTGATGTTTCTGTTCATTTCTTCTCCCCATTTTTGATGGGGGTTGGCTGTTTTCTTCTTGTAAAGTTCTACCAGTGCCTGATAGATCCTGCATATTAACCCCTAATCACATGGTTATTGGTTAATATTCTTTTCATTCTGTGGACTGTCTTTGTATCTTGGTCACTGTTTCTTTTGAGGTGTAGAAATTTTTTAGTTTCATGTAGTCTCATATGCTTATCTTGTCTTCTATTTGCTTTGTTAGTGATATTTCATCTTTGAAGATGCTTTCAACTTCAATATCGTGGAGGATTTTTCCTATACTTTCTTCAATGTACTTTATGGATTCAGGTCTGACATTTAGTTCTGATTTTGTGCATGTGTTAGTTCCAAATTCATTTTTATATGTTCTTGCCCAGTTTCTCCAGCACCACTTTTGAAGAGGATTTCCTTGCTCCATTTCGGATTCTTTGCATCTTTATCAAAGATTAAATGATCATGTGTTTGAGGTTGGGTGTCAGTATACTCAATTCTATTCCATAGATCCACATATCTGGTTTTATTCTAATACCATGCTGTTTAATTACTACTGCCTTGTAGTACAGTTTGAAGTTGGGAAAAAAACCTCCCATCTTCTTTTTCCCCAAGGATTGCTTTAGCTATATTTATTGTTTATTATTCCATACAAATTTCAGGAGTGTTTGGTCCATTTTTCTGAAGAACGTCATGGATATCCTTTTACGGACTGCATTGAATCTATACAAAGCTGTAGGGAGTATTACCTTTTGGCAATGTTGATTCTCCCCATTCATGAGCAGGGAATGTGTTTCCATTTCCTCTTGTCCTCTTTTATTTCTTGTAGCAGTGTCTTGTAGTTTTCTTTGTACAGGTCCTTGGTTTAGTTGATTCCTAGGTATATGATTTTCTGTGGCACAATTGTGAATGGAATCATTTTCTTAATATCCCTTGCTCTTCTTTGTTATTTGTATATAGGAAAGCCGCCGACTTTTTGGGTGTTAATTTTGTATCCTGTCACTATATTATATGTATCTATTGTTTCTCTGACATTTTTGGTAGAGAGTTTAGGTTCTCTAGGTATAATATCATGTCATCTGCAAATAATATAGCTTGACTTCTTTTCTTGCCTATCTGGATGCTCTTAATGTTCTTTACTTCTCTGATTGATATGGCAAGTACTTCCAGTACTATATGGAATAAAAGAGGTGAGAGTGGGCAACTTTGTCTTGTCCCTGATCTTAGGGGGGTAGGCTTTCAATTTTTTCTCTATTGAGAATGTTACTTGCTGTGGGCTTTTGGTAGGTGGCTTTGACTATGTTGAGGAAGGTTCCTTCAATTCCCATTTTCTGTAGGATTTTAATCATGAATGGGTGTTGTGTCTTGTCAAATGCTTTCTATGTCTCTATTGATATGGTACATGTTTTTCATTTTTTCTCTTTTGATATTATGTATTATGTTGATTGACTTGCAAATTTTGAGCCATCCTTGTGCGTTCCCCGGATGAATCCTACTTGGTCATGATGTATGATGCTTTCAATGCATCTTTAGATTATGTTTGCTAGTTTTTGTTGAAGAACTTAGCATCTGTGTTCATCAGGGATATCTGTCTGTAGTTTTCTTTCTTTGTGTTCTCTCGCTGCTTTGGGTATCAGGATAATAAGTGCCTCATAGAAGCTGTTTGGGAGTGCTTCTGATTCTTCTATTTCCTGGAAGAGCTTGAACAGGACAGGCAGTAGGTCCTCCTTAAAGGTGTGGTAGAATTCACTACTGAAGCCATCTGGACCTGGGCTTTTGTGTTTGGTCAGACTTAATTACTGCTTCAATTTCCTTGATGGTGATAGGTTTATTCAGATGTTTCAGGTCTCCTTGTTTCAGCCATAGGAGGTTATAGGACTTCAGGAATTTATCCATTTCTTCTAAGTTCTCATGTTTCATGGCTCAAAGTAATCTCTGATGATCTTTTGGATTTCTGTGGTTTCTGTTGTGATGCCCCTCTTTTCATTTCTGATTCTGTTTATTTGGGTTCTCTCTTTCCTTGTCCTTACAAATCTTGCCAGTGGTTTGTTGATCTTGTTTATTTTTTCAAATAACCAGGTCATGGTTTTATTAATCTTTTGGATTGTTTTTGGGTTTCCAGCTTATTGATTTCTCTCTAAGTTTTATTATTTCCTTCGTTATGCCTCAGTTAGGCTCCTTTTGTTGGTTATTTTCTAATGTTTTGAGCTGTGTAGTCGGGTTATTTATGAAGGTCCTTTCTTCTATCCTGATGAATGCTTGCAGAGCTATAAACTTTTCTCTTAACATGTTTTGCTGTGTCCCACAAGTTCTTTTTTTTTTTT
>JAJIBD010023149.1:0-68806 GCA_021461705.1 Cryptotis parvus | reverse complement strand
AAAATGGGCCAGGAGGACTTATCCATGGTTGGAATCTACCACAGGTGTGAGAGGCAGAGGTTAGGTAGGATAGAGAAAGGGGCTACTTTGCCAATAGTTGGAAATGGTAATGTTGTAGGCAGGCAGAGGGGGGGAGCCACATCGCAATAAAAAAATTCCTGAAGAAGAGATCCAGAGCCACACCTGATTGAAAACCGAAACAAACTTGACAAGACCACTATCAACAATAAATCCTGGGGAAGGGAAGGCCAAAAGGGAATGTGTGAAGCCCATAGGCCACTGACCCTTCTAAAGGCTTTAGATAATTAACTCTCCCAAGGAAAATAAATCAGCCTCCCAGGCCCAGGACCCAGCGCAAAGAAAAAAAAAGCATTCCAAAGCATTCCAGCTAAAAGGGGATCAAAGCCCATTTGAAAATCAGTTGGGGCTCCATCTTTGGAGTAGCCAGCGTTCTCCCTTGAGCACATCTCTCTCTCTCTCTCTCTCTCTCTCTCTCTCTCCCCTCCCCTCCCTCTCAAAACCTCCTCAATAAAACCTATTTTACTTCACTGCTCGTCGACTCTGAAAATTCTTTTTCTGCGAGGAAGACAAGAATCCTAAGGCAGCCCTGGGAAGGCCTAGGACTGACTTTCCTTTCCTGCAAAGAGCAATTCCTCGCTCCAGCCTGAATCCGTGGCTCCCGAGAAACCCGGGTGTTGGGGATCAACTCCTGCGCCTAGAGAGTCAAGCGAACATCAGGTGTGGCTTGACGGCCACCTTGTGGGGCTGGTGGGGCTCAGGCCCACGCCGTAGAGGCTCATCGCAGGCTTTATCAGTCCTAAGCCTGCCCAGCGGGTCCCGGTGGCAGAGGCGGCTGGGGGAGAAAGCGACCATCTCTCTCCCCTTCCGGCCTCACATAAGTCATCCGTGGGGACCACCTGCATCAGGAACACTAGACTAGAACTGAGAATTGAAAGTAGGTGAAGGGATACACAAGATAACCCCTCAGTGTACATATTGCAAACACAATGTGGAAGGGAAGAAAGAGAGTGAGAGAGAGAGAGAAAGAGAAAGAGAGAAGAAAAGTGCTTCGCCATAGGGCAGGCTGGGTGGGGGTTACTGGGATATTGGTGTTGGGAAATGCGCACTGGCAGATGGATGGGTGTGGAACACTGTATGACTGAAACTCAAGCATGAACAGCTGTGTAACTGTCTATCTCACAGTAATATAATAAAATTTTAAGTAACAGAAGGCTTAACCAGCACTAACCAACCCAGTAAATCTTCAATGACTTAACTAACACCATTGCATGATATAACAACACTCACAAACTGACTTTGTTTTGGTGATTATGTGGGGTTTTATTTGGGGGGAGGGGTGATATCTGGCCATGTTCGTGGGTTACTCCAGACTCTGCACTCAAAAGTTACTCCTGGTGGTGCCTCAGGGGACCACATGGGATGCTGGGATAAAATGTCTTCCATGTGCAAGGCAAACAGTCACTCTGCCCCCAAACTGACTTTCATTGCTCTAAAATTTGATAATTCCATCTTATTTTATGTTGTAACAAACACATCAAGAACATATTTTTGCAGCTGTTAATGGGGGTGATCTGGAGTGGTGGGGTGGAAATTGGGGAAACTGGTGGGGTGGGAAACTGGGGGCACTGGTGGAGGGCAGGTCACCCTGGTGGTGGATTGATGTTGGAACACTGAATGCCTGAAAGAATTGCACATGAACAACTTGGTTTATGGTGCTATACTCACGGTGTTATAATAAAATTTTTAATTAAAAAACACGAGTAAACCATGAGTAAGCCATGATTAGAAGGAACAGACTTGAAGGGCAAGGCAGGTGATACAGTTTTTTAAAAATCATAATAAATAACACGATAGAAGAAACACACAGCAGAATATGACAAACTGAGGAAAGTCTGATGACCTCCAAGATGTGGTGCAGGAAAGCTCCAGAAAATAATAGAAGAAAGGGAGAGGGGGATCTGAAAAGACATAACAACTCAGAGAGATCCATGGGGTCAGTTTGATGTAGGCAGGCAGACAGGAGGGAGCCCTGCATGGTGGCCAACTGTCACCTTTAGGTTGTCACCTTTTGAACCAGGAATGAAGACTTGATAAGATCTATGAACCAACAACAGGCCCTGAGGAAGCTGGATCCACATTCTTCAACCCAGCCCTTAATCCCCCATCAACCATTCAATGGCCCAGCAGGAGATTCCAGAGCATCCCAGCCCAAGAAGATAAAGGTCCCCTTTTGGAAATCAATCTGGGCTCCCTCTCCGCCATTGGAGCAGCCTATGTTCTCCCTTGAATGCTCTTTTTTCCCTCGTCCTTCCTCTTCCTACTCTCTTTCCCCTCCTCCTACCCCCTTCCTAAAACCTCCATAATAAAATCTGTTTTACTTCATTGCTCGTTGACTCCTGAAAATTCTTTTCTGTGAGGAAGACAAGAACCCTGAGGAAACCCTGGGTGAGGCCTAGGACTGACTTTCCTTTCCTGCAAAGAGCAAGTCCTGGCTCTAGCCTGAATCTGTGGCTCCCCAAGACATATCGGGTGGTGGGGATCAACTCCCCATGCCTAGAGATCGAGCAGATATCAGGTGTGGCTTGAAGGCTGTCTCGTGGGGCTAGTGTGGCTCAGGCCCATGACGTGCAGGTGCTCATCGAAGACTTTATCAGTCCTGAGCCTGCCCAGTGGGTACCCAGCGGCAGAGGTGGCTGCAGAAAAATCGACCATCTCTCTTCTCTGCCCGCCTCACATAAGCCACCCATGGGGCCCACCTACACCAAGTTCAAGAGGAACTTCCCCTACTCTAACTAAATTTTACATTTGTAGGATTTGGATTTATCTATGTCATGCAAATTTTATACAGCATTATAATATATACATTTTTGATTTAAGTATCTGTAAATTTCTGAAAAAACTATCAGCACATCAATAGTTAAAAACTATCAGCACATCAACAGACCAACCCCAGCTGGTCCATTTCAGCAGAGACAGGGGGGCCCTGGGCCAGGACCACGGGTTTGATGCCGTCATTTATTGTCCGCTCAGCACGCGCTGCTTCCAGAAAGACACGCCTCACTGTCAGGCCGCTGCCCTCCTGGACCCAAACTCCCCAAAGACCCCAGCCAAGAAGCAAGCCCCTCCACCCCCGGCTGCAGTCACAGGGGGCCTGGCAATGACACGCAGCCGGACCTCAGTGACGTGGAGTCCATGAAGGCGGAGTTGTGTGGGAGCAATGTGGAGTCCATGGATGCAGAATCTGAAGGGGAGCCCCTCAGTGACATGGAGGTGGACCCGCCCAGTGTCCTCGCTGGCCAGCCCAGTGGCCCCGCCAGTCAGTCCAGCACCCCGCCGGCCAGCCCAGAGCCCCCGCCGGCCAGCCCAGTGCTCCCGCTGGCCAGCCCAGAGCCCCCGCTGCCAGCCCAGCGTCCCTGCTGGCCAGCCCAGAGCCCCCCATCGGCCAGCCCAGTGCCCCTGCTGGCCAGCCCAGCACCCCAGGGACTGTGCCCAGCGGCCAGATAACCATGGCCCAGGCTGTGCACCCTGAGAATGCCAGAGCAAAGGCGACAAGGTAGAGAGGCCATGGAAACCAGCAGTACCCAAGCAGCAAGAGAAACCAGCCGTACACCAGGCCAGGGCCAAGGGGCACCCAGGGCGCGCCCATGCCTAGGCCCACTGTCCTGGCCCCACCTGCACAACAGGCTGCGCTCCCCAATGTGCCTGCACCACTGCCAGACACATTCATTGCTACCAGTGGGCAGCTAATGGGTCCTGCCGCCACCCAGGTCGCACCTGCACCCGCCAACATGCCAGCACAGCTGCCGGGCCTGGTAATTGTACCACCAGGCAGCCATTTGGCCCTGCCAAAACCCAGGTCGCACCTGTGCCCACCAATGTGCCCACCAACATGCCGGCACCACCGCCTGGCCCATTCGGTGGCACCACCAGGCAACCATTTGGCTGCTGCCCCCAGGTCGCACCTGTGCCCACCCACATGCCCGTATCACCACCAGGCACATTAATTGGCACCACTGGGCAGCCATTTAGCCGTGCCACCACTCAGGTAGCACCTGTGCCCATCAATGTGCCAGAACCACCGCCTGGCCCATTCAATGGCAACACCAGGCAGCCATTTGGCCCTGCTGCCACCCTAGTCGCACCTCGCGCCTGCCAATCTGCCCACCAACATGCCAGCACCACCGCCTGGCACATTGACTGGCAACACTGGGCAGACATTTGGCCCTGCCACGACCCATGTTGGCCCTGCCACGATCAATGTGCCAGCACCATTGCCGGGCCCATTCAGTGTCATCACTGGGCAGCCACTTGGCCTTGCCAACACACAGGTCGCACCTGTACCCGCAAATGTACCTGCACCACTGCCGGGACCATTAATTGGTACCACCGGCGCAGCCATTTGGCCCTGTCAACACCCAGGTCGCACCTGCACCTGTCAACATGCCTTTACCACCGCCAGGCCCGTTAATTGGCACCACTGGGCAGCCTTTTGGCCCTGCCGCCACCCAGGTTGCACCTGTGCCCGCCAATGTGCCCACCAACATGCCGGCACCACCACCCGGGTCCATTTGGGGGCACCACCAGGCAGCCATTTGGCCCTGCTGCCACCCAAGTCACACCTGTGCCCACCAATGTGCCCACCAACATGCCGGCACCACCGCCTGGCACATTCGGGGCACCACCAGGCAGCCATTTGGCCCTGCCACCACCCAGGTTGCACCTGTGCCCGCTCACATGCCCGCACCGCCACCGGGCCTGTTCAGTGGAACCACCATGCAGCCATTTGGCCCTGCTGCCATCCAGGTCACACCAGCGCCTGCCAATGTGCCTGCCCTGCCACGGGCCCATTCAGAGGCACCACTGGGCAGCCATTTGGACCTGCTGCAACCCAGGTCACACCTGCGAACATGCCCGCACTGCCACCAGGCCCATTCAGTGGCAATGCCGGGCAGCCATTTGGCCCTAGCAACATCCAGGTACAGCCCGGCCCATTTAGTGCTACCACCAGGCAGCCATTTGGCCCAGCCGCCACCCAGGTCGCATCTGCGCCCGCCAATGTGCCCGCACCGGCGCCAGGGCCGTATAGTGGTACTGCCAGGCAGTCCCATGGCCACATTGCAACTCAGGTACCACCTATGCCCCCAACATGCCCGTACCCCAGCAGGGTCTATCCAGGGGTACCACCTGGCAGTGCTGGTGCCAGCAGTCTCATGGCCCTGCTGCCAATCCGGTACCACCTGTTGCCCCTAAAACACATGCACCCCAGCACGGCTCAAATAGAGGTGCCACCCAGAGGTGTTGGTACCAGCAGCCACATGGCAAGGCTGCCAGAAAGGTGACACATGCTCCCCACAATGTGTGCGCACCTCAGCAGGGCTCATACAAAGGTGCCACCCGACAGCGGCCAGCCGGCACCCACAAAGGGGGGGCAGAGTGCGAACAGCCCACCCCAAAAAGAAGCGCTGCTAGGGCGCAGGGCTCGAGGGGCTGCCGCCTCATACACCCTTTTCGGCCTGAGGCTTCAGGTCTGAACAGCCCCAATACAGACACCCTACAGACCCTCATCTGACAGAGTCTCAGCACCTCAGTTACCATCCACCAGTCAGAAAATTTTTCCCCTGTGACCATCCCAGGCTCCATCCTTACCACCCACCCAGGAAACATCTGTGCCTGAAATCATTTGGCCTTGGCACCATCCAGGTCACACCTAGGCACCCGAATGTGCCCATACCACTGCCATGCCCATTTAGTGATACCACCGGTACCACTCGGCCCTGACACCATACGGGTCGCACCTGATTCCCCAGAAGGCCCGCTTCAGTGCCAGGATCATTAATTGGTACCACCAGGCAGCCACTTGGCCCTGGCGCCATCCAGGTCGCACCTGAGACCTCGAATGTGCCTGCACCACCACTGGGGCGTTCCACGGTACCACCAGGTAGCAACTTGGCCCTGGCTCAATCCAGATCACCCCTGCACCCCACAACGTACTCGCACCACTGCCGTGTTCGTTAATTGGCACCAATGGGGCAGCCATTTGACCATGATGCTATCCAAATCACACCTGCACCCCCCAACGTGCCCACACCACCGCTGGGCTTGTTAATTGGTATGACCGGGCAGCCATTTGGCCCTGGTGCCATCCAGATCACACTTGCACCCCCTGAACATGCCCGCACCGCCGCCGGGCTGTTCCACGGTACCACCAGGCAGCCACTTGTCCCTGGCACAATCAGGTCGCACCTGTGCCCCATAACGTGCTTGCACCACTGCTGGGCTCGTTAATTGGTACCACCAGGAGCCATTTGACCACGGCACCATCCAGGTCACACCTGCACCCGTGAACGTGCCCGCATCACCGCCAGGCCGTTTAGCAGAACCACAGGACAGACATTTGGCCCTGCCGCGCTCTAGGTTGCACCTGCGCCCCACGACATACCCACACCGCTGCTGGGTTTGTTAATTGGTAGCACCGGGCAGCCATTCGACCATGGTGCATCCTGATCACACCTGTGCCCCCCAACGTGCCCACACCGCCGCTGGGCCTTGGCACCCTCGGTCTACAGGGTCTCAACACCTCCAGATTCCTTCCACCCGTCAGGATATTTCTCCCCCTTGACTGTTCCAGCCGCCTTCTTTATCACACACTGTGGACACACGCTGTGCCCGACACCATCTGGGCACCCCCAGGCCCTTCTCCCCGAGTTCCATCTTATCTTCTAAGTAACCCTGACAGCTCTTCGGTACAACACTGCGGTCACAGGAGCACCGGAGAGCCTCGTCAGCGGCGAAGGTCAACAGCTGACGAGACCTAGTCACCCTCTTCAGCTGCTGTGACTCACACTGTGTATACGATACTCTACCGTGTACCTAGAAAGATACTCGCAGACTATTGACTTGTTCAATAAAGCTGTGGAAACGCATGTGGCATCTAACTGTGCTTTTGTCTCCGAACAGCTGAGTGACATCACCATGTGGCAGGGCGGGACAGGGAGGGGGACCGGGGCCTCGGCAGCACCCCTCCCAGCTGGCCAGGCGCTGAGGTACTCTGGGGCGCTGCTCCCCTCTCCTCCAGGTCGGGGGCCCTGCAAACTCGGTGGGACCCCTCAGCTCCAGTCAGCCCAGTCGTAGGCCAGGCACCCTTCCCTTTTTACAGCACCACCAATGCCCCCCCAAGCAGGGAGTGGACTGGCTAAGGGAGAGGGTAAGAGGCTGGGGTGGAGGGTCTAGGGCGTGCGCCACATTGCAGAGACAGCGCCGGTCTTGTTCCCTCGTGATGCCAACATCAAAAAAAAAAATCAGAAACTTGGGTTAAAGGCAATGGGGCCAGGGCACAGCTATAGGACAGTAGATAGGGCGTTTGCCACACACAAGGCCAACCTGGCTTCCATTCCTGCTGTCCCATCTGTTCCCGGAGCACCCCCAGGAGTTATTCCAAGGACCACAGGTCTGGACATGGGCTCTGAGGGGTGGGGTACCACGGGCAAGTCACATGGGCTCTGAGGTAGAGCCACATGGGAGGGACACAGGCTCTGAAGAGGGGGTCGGACAGGGAGGGAGATGGGTCTCCCCAGTGATGTCACATGGTTCAGACACAGGCCTCTTCCCCCACTCTCCCCCCCACTTCCCCCCCCACTCTTCCCCCCACAATGACACACATTGGAAATGGAGACTGATTCTGGTCTCCGTGCTTAATCACATCCTATCATGTAAACTGTCCATTAACCCCAAGCAGATTATCTACAATTTAATTCCACTCAAAGACGGAAAATCACCAGACCCCATGCTAAATGTGCAGATAAAAAGAACCAAAGAGCATCCCTGCTGTTTGAGCACTTGCTTTCTCATGGGAAGAAAAAGACACAAGCAGCCAATTAAAATGAAACACAGTCAGTGGCCAGGGGAGGCAGGAAAGTGGGCGCTTTTCGCTCTGGTGAGGGAGCAGAGGAGGAAGGTCTCAGCAATGGCTGAGCGGGGAGCATCGTCTTCTGAATTTTGCACTGGAAGGAGGACAGCAAGAGTGTAACCCTGAACCGGAAGGAACATGGCCGGGATGCTGGACAGAAAGCCACTGCCCAGCGCATGCCAGGGCACAGGGCCAAGAGCAGTGGGCACGTGAGTCATTTAGTTGCAAGGAGCAACATTTAGTCCACGGGAGTGGTTTCCTGTGAGGGCGTTTCAAGACGCACTGGAGCTAATATTTGACTAGGGTAGATGGTGGGGGACCTTGGGGGACCCCAGTGATAATGGAGGCTTAGCCAAGAGCTTGTATAGCAATGGTAGGGGGCAATAGCAGAGAGCTCAGAAACTGGATTCAGGTATCTGAGGAGCAAAGGAAGGAGTGGGCTCAGGAATTGCAGCTGTCCACCTCTCACAGCTCGATGGAACCGCACAAGGCCAGGGATGGAGCCTGGGCCTCCGTCAAGCAAAACCCGTCGGACTATCTGTGGCCTTGAGCATGGCGTCCATCGGAAAGGTGTCTGCTGATATGGCCCTGAAGTCAACACTCCAGAAAATCCCATATGGGTTTCAGGGGGCAATTCTCCACTCAAATTCACACTCAGAGAAAGATAAAAGAATTGTGGGTCTCGGCTCTACGGCTCCTCTTTGGAGAGAAGGAAATGAAAACCTTGTGTGTGTCCAGTAGTGAGACCTGCCTTTGCGGAACTCTCACCAGAGCTGCGCAAATGTCTGAGGAAAGTGTGTGGCTGTGCCGCTGGAAAGCAGAAAGGAATTGGTCTGATGAGGGAAAGTGAGGGCAAGCTGGGGCCTTGGGAAGGGACCTCCAGGCAAGTGTGATTTCCAGGGAAAAGGCAAAAAGTGTAGGAAACAGAACCACCGGGACACCACCCCACCCCCAGCTCCAATGCCTGTATCGTGAGCAAGTGGAACCCTCCGGAGAAGCTGCTCAGAAAGAGCTGGTCAGACAGAGCGTTGCCTTCGGCAGACACTCAGAAACGGTTGGTCAAGCACAGCATTGCCTTCAGTGGACATTTAGAAAGCATCAAGCACAGTGTTCCCTGATTCTTACGCTGCTACGGACACTGTGAAGTTCAGCAATGATGGTGATTTGGAGCCTCTCCCTAATGCAACGGAACTGGGTGGGAATCTGTGACTGTCCCAGTTCGAGCTGCAGAGCATCATGCCCTGCAAGGCCAATGCCCCACCCAGAACAGCAGACAGGAGACTGAGCGTGGCAAGTTTCCACAGGGGGACCCAATTGGACTCTCTCCCCCACTTCACGCCACACGTGCAGCTTGGCCAACGCACATCCTAAAACCGCCAGCGGCCGGGTCTCTTTCACGGGGGAGGAGTGCTGCTTGGGGGTGCTGGGAGCCTGCCCGATCTGGGCAGCAGTTGGTAGTGCCAGGGCTTTGAAAGGCGATGCTCTGACCTTGAACTGAATTCAGGCATGGGAGAAATCGGGATCTCCTGTAGCAGCCCCCGTCCCGGGAGGGTGGTCTGTGCAGTTTCCACGGCCGCAAGACACACGAGTGACCTGTGGGCCATTTGCTAGCTCCAGGAGGGGGTGGGTGACTCTGATAAGTCATGCTCCACCAAGGAGCACAATGAGGACAAGATCTGAGAGGAGAAACCATAGGGCTTGAGGGCCGAGAGAGCAAAGGGTCTCTGCACAGAGCAGTGATCCGCGCCTTCCCAACGCCATCAGAAGCCATGGGGCAAAGTTAAGGACAGAGCTAAGAATAATGTTAAAGATAAAGAATCCATTGGAGGCATACTTGTTTTTCATTGCTTTAATAGCTGAGTTTTAAGTGTTCTGTGAGCACGTTCAACAATTCCTTGTCCTTGTGGATTATATGGAATTCCTGTAATATGTTTGATCTGCCATTCCTCGCAAAAAGGATTTGAAGGTTTTGCTGGTGTAAGCAGGACTGTTATCTGTTTTTATGGTGTGGGGAATAACCATGATGGAGAAGCACTGGAGTAAAATGAACAAACAGATTTAGCTCTTTCAGTCATCATAGGAACAGCCCATATGAACCGAGAATATGTATCAATGACCACATGAAGGAAAGTTTTGTTGGGAAATAAGTTAGTATGAGTTACATACATCTGCCACAATTGGTTTGTCTGTGAACCTTAAGGATTTGCTCCTGCCACATGAGATGTACAATGTAAAGGAGCACAGATAGGACAGTTGCGGACAATTTGTCTAGCTTCTCTCCATGGGATGCCATGGTGTACATGAAGGCGGCGGGTATTTGTATGTAGAGTCTGGTGCTTTTCCTCAGCTGATTTAAATACTGGTGCTGCCAAGAGATCTGCTGCTTCATTTCCTCGAACCATCGGCCCAAAAGTCGGCTGTGAGAATGGATGTGGGAGATGTATATAGGGAATGTTCTTTTTGGAGGAGATCTTGTAGTTTATGGAGTACCTCCTGAATTATAGGATTATGGGCATTTAAAGAAGCAGTGACAATTCCAGGAAATAAACCAACTATATATGCAGAATCACTCAGCACATTACATGGGCCAGATATATGGGATAGTAAATGTATCAGGGTAGCGAGTTCCACTTGTTGAGCAGATTTATAATTTGTATGTACAGTAGTGGTCAGTGAAGGACCTGTAATTCCACCCCTTCCTGATGAGGAACCATCAATATAATACACTGGAGCATCAGGAATGGGAGAGGAGCAGACACTGGTGGAAATTACAGAAAGGTGTCCTTTTCAGAAATTTCCAGGTTTTTCCAGCTGGGTAATGGAAAGATATTTCTCCTGAAAAATCTGCTAAAGCTCTCTGAAGGATTTCACTGAGTGGTAAAACAGCTTCAATTTCTTTTTTAGGGTCAGGTAGTACAATTACATGGGGATCGTGTCCAAGTAATACTTGGGTTCATCATCTTAATTATAAGGTTGGCTATCATCTCAAGGTAAGGTGTTGCAGTATGATTCTGCTTGTTATGTAAGTAAACCCATTCTAACGGTCCAGATAATTGGGCTATAGCAGCAGTTGGAGACTCGGGAGTGTTGAAGACCAAGAACCATACCTTTTCTCCGGGATTAAATCTGGAGAGGTAAGATTTTTGAAGCCTATCCATGAAAAAGTCTAATTCCTTCTGAGCTTTAGGAGTTAGTTGCTTTGGGCTATTTAAAGCGGGATCACCTTCAAGGGTGTGAAACAATTTACTGAGCTCACAGTTAGGAATCCCAAGGGAGGGGCGCACCCAGTTGATATCTCCCAACAGTTTGTGAAAATCATTCAAGGTTTTGAGTCTTTTTTGACTAATGGAATTTTTTTGAGGAGGCACTGTAGTGCGGTCAAGAGCATAGCCCAAATATTGATATGGAGGCAGCATCTGGATTTTTTCCATAGCTACTTGTAAGCCAGCCTGTGGTAAAACTGTCATTACATCATTATATAAATTCTGGAGATCTCTGGAATTATCACAAGCTAGCAGGATATCATCCATGTAGTGGATGATGTATGCACCAGGAAATTTAGCATGAATGGGTCGCAAAACCTCATCAACAAAGTGTTGACACATCGTAGGTGAGTTAGTCATACCATGGGGCAATACTGTCCATTGAAACCTACGTAAAGGGCCTTTAGGATTAATAGAAGGGACTGAAAATGCAAACCTTTTCCTATCATCTGGGTGGATAGGTATGCTGTAAAAGCAGTCTTTTAAATCTATGATAATTAGTGGCCAATCTTTAGGAATAGCTGCTGGAGAGGGGAGCCCAGGTTGCAGGGCTCCCCTGGGGACCATAGTAGAATTTACTTTCCTTAAGTCAATCAGCAAACACCATTTGCCTGATTTTTTTCTGTATCACAAAAACAGGAGAATTCCATTCTGAAAACGTTTCTTCAATATGTCCTAAATTCAGCTGTTCTTCCACTAGATTTGTTAGCGCCTCTAACTTTTTGATATTGATATGGGCCACTGTGGTGTCCATATAGGCTTGTCAGATTTCCACTGAATATGGATAGGAGGTGGGCGCTTAACCACAGCGGCCCCAATTAAAAAGGGTTACTCCCTGTGTTAGGTTTATAATGGAGAGCTGGAACAGGTGCCCGATGGGGAATTGGACGAGATATGTGAATTACTGCCCCCCACTGCTCCAGCATGTCTCGACCCCATAAAGTTAAAGGCATAGGGGCTATATAAGACTGGACCATGGCTACGTTCCCTTCAGGGCCAATACATGGCAGCCATCTCACACTGTGTCGGAGAAGAGAAGAGGAGATATTGCCTACCCCATTCAGGCTATGGGACACTTTCTTTTGGGCCCAGTTAGAGGGCCAATACTTGGTGGAGATTATGGATATGTCTTCCCCTGTATCCAACATGCCTTTGAATTTCCTTTTATAAATTTCAATGGGTATAATCGGCCGCTTGGCCTGCGAAATTCTGGTAGTGTTGCCAACTAGATAGTTAGCAGGTGGCTGGTGGGCTTGGTTCTGTGTGACTGTATAACCAACAATGAAGTTGGCAGAAGGGTTGGTACTGTTTAAGCCATCAGTTCTAGGGTGTTCGGACTGACTAGACAGATTCTCAAAAATTAATAATAGTCTAGAAAGCGGTTCCCCTTTTTAAAAGTCCATTTAGTTGGCACAGAGATTGACAGTATTATCTCTCCATGAGATTCAGGATCTAGAAGTCAGAAATGCACCTTAATTCCATTAAATTTCAGCCAATCGCTCCCCTGAATTAAACCCATAATACCTTGGGGAGCAGGTCCTTTTTATCCCTGTTTTTAGCATGTAAGGATCTTGACTTGGGTATATTGTGACAGTCTTAGGGCAGAGAATATCGAGACTGCCATTGTTTGATGGGGTAGGCCAGAGAGTATTTATTGATTACAATTCTGTGGATTCTGATTCTAAGGATACTCGGCAGGTAAAATGAACGAGAGTGCCCCTGGATTCAGCTGGGCCTGGGGCTGGCCCCCACCCAGTTTCCTGCATTTGGGGGAGGCATAGGTGTTATTTGACCCTGCGGAGCTTGTGGAACCGGGGGGGGGGGTCCATGTAACATTTCCCATAAAGGGATTATTAGGATGTTGCCCTGTATTGATAGTTCTAGAAGATGGGCAAATTCTACGGGTGTGCCCCTTCCCTCCGCAGTTATAGCAGGTTATCTGTCCAGATGAAGCCTGAGGCTGACTTCGTCTCCGAGACTGACAGTCTCTGGCCCAAAGTTTTCCCTTCCTGCACCTTGGGCATGTTCCAGGTGGGGCCCTCCGAGGGGTGGAGTTGCAATTATTAGCATAGTTTCTCTGATCATTGTTTATCCTTTGAGGATTATTGTTTCTCTCCCTGAAGCTGTTCGACATTTCACCCCTATCCTGATCCTCCTGCTGTATGGGATAAGCCTCTATAGCATTCTGTGTTCCATGGGAGGCCAAACCGACATTTCTACAGGCCTTTAGATATGCCATGAAGTCTTCCTTTTCCTTAATACTATATAGTATTGCTCGGCAATTTTGATTAGCGTTCTCATATGCTAAGGTTCGTTTTAGTGTTTGTCGAGCGGATGGGTCTTGAACCTGTCTGTGGTTAATCTCCCAATAAAATCAAAGTAAGGTTCATTAGGACCCTGGTCAATTTTTGTACAGCTACCTTGATATTCTGGTTCAGCATCTATTTTTTCCCATACTTTTAATGCTGTATCCCAAACAAATTTTAAAACAGCTTCAGGTAATGTTGCTTGTTTTTCTTTCTCTTGGCATTCACCTTCACCTTTCAGCATGGCAAAAGTTACATTATGGCCAGATTCTCTTAAAGTGTCAATATTCATGTTAACCCCATCTCCATAGCACATTTGCCATTGTATGAACTGTGAATCGGTCAGACAAGTACGGGCTACCATTTCCAAGTCTGACAATACCCACTCTTTTCTTCGGCTCCAATCAGCTAAATATTTTAAAGAATAAGGATTTGCTCTTCCAAACTTGTCACATGCCTTCCTGAATGGGGTTATTGACTCAATACTCAATTCTTCATAAATTGGTTTTACTTTATATTTAGATTGGTCATGAGAAAGATTACTGGGCTTTGCTCTTTGATTATTATTAGATTGACCACCAGAGGAACTGCAAGGCTCTTGGGGCCTGCACGAGCTAACCTGTTCCTCCCATTCTTCCCTGTCAGAGCTTGTAGTCTCTGTCAGAGGAGCATCTTCCCCTTGGAAGGTATTAACTCCGGGGAGATTTTCAGTTTGAGAGCCTGCCTCCTTTGGGTTTCCCTGTTCCTCCTCTAAGTTATCAGCCGCATTAGAACTCTTTTTAGAACTCTTTTTAGATTTTTTTCGCCGGGAATGTATACACCTTTTTCAAGTCTACAGCCTTAGGGCGTGTTTGTGAATGGCTTTTAGTTGGGTCAAGCCTCAGAATCGGGTGTGCGTTATTTCCTGACTGGTAAGCTATGAAATCAGAAATCTCCCTACATAACACATCCATTTCTTGTTTTAAGTTCCCAAGTTTCCTATACATTTCTTCTTTTTGTTCTTTCAATCTTATCTCTAATTTCCAGACCTCTTCTTTCTGTCCCTCGATTCTAACTCTGTTGCAATTTCTGCCTCTAAGTTGGTGCTTATCTTACTGATATCCTTCTTCTGCTCTTCAAACTTTACTTGAAATTTTAAATCCTGTCTAATAATTTTACTTTCCTGTTCTTCTAATTTTGCCTCAAATTTTGAATTCAGTTTAGTAATTTTATTTTCCTGTTCCTTTGATTTTGAATCCTGTATAATAATTTTACTCTCCTGTTTTTCTAATTTTTTTCGAATTTTAATAAGTCTGTCCTCAAGCTTTAAGACCAGTCTATCTGTAATTTTATGATTCTCACTCATTTACTTTAATCCTGAGCAAACCTCATCCCTTAAGGTCGCATTCAATCTATTACATTTCTCCCTCTCTCTATTAAACATTGCCCTCATGCAGAGGTACAGTTTAAAGAATCGCAAGTACCCAGAAGATTTGTAAAAGGATAAAGGGAAGCGAGTTCCCTTCTAACTTCGAAGCTGGCGGGGAGTGGATGAAGACTCAGGAATCCAATGCAGTTTTAAAAGGCTTTACTTATCACAGGTTAAGGCATACAAATTCACAATAGGAAAAACCCTGTGCTTAGGATTCCTGGCTAGAACCCCAGCCACCTGTAGGCCAAAATGGCGGCCACCACATATAAAGGCCCTGTAAAGAGGAGACAAAGACAAGACTCCCAAGAAGGGTGCGAGCTCACAAAGAGAGAGCCCAAAAAGAGAGCACGAGAGAGGAAGCAGTCTAGTTTTATACCCCTGCAACTCAGACCTCCCTCCCACTATTATGGAAAGCAGGGAGGATCAAATGCCCTCAGGTAATTTCTCCCAGCACCTCACCTAATGTCTTTTTATATGCTAATGTCTTGAGCCAAGATATGCCTGGAAAAGCCTTTATAGGGTAGAGAAGGGGGTTTCTGAGATGGCATGTCTCTGTACCAAAGACTAACACTAGTACCAGTTAAATATTTCTCCAAGTCTTCACAAGTCTCGTCTACTTCACGGTAGTTTTGTATTTTAATTGCCTTTTAGTTATCAGGGAGCCATGCTTGCTTGCTTGGAGGCAAACAGCATTTCTCTCTGGTCTAATTATTTAGGGATCCAACGTGGCCAGGCAAATATACTGGTATGATCTAGCTAGTCCCGCGATGATTGTGGTAGCATGAGAGAATATTTATACCAGCTAGTACAGAATACATGGTCAGATAAATTGCCACATTTAGACTACCCTCTTATCTATGAAGCGATTTGCAGGAGGCAACCCAGAGCAGATGCAGAGGCTCTTAGAGGAGTCCTGCAACAGGCCGAGAGAGCACTGACTCTCTGCACAGAGCAGTCATCCGCACCTTCCCCACGCCATCAGAAGCCACAGGGCAAAGCTAAGGACAGAGCTAAGAACAGAGGTGCATGTGCTTTGTCCTCGTGCCCAGATCTGCCTTCTGACAGTCGGGGTGGACAGGTCCCAGGTCCCTCTGACAGCCAGGGAGATGGGTCCCTTCTGACAGCTGGAGAGACAGGTTCTTTCTGACAGCCGGGGAGACAGGTCCTTTCAGACAGCTGTGGAGACAGGTCCCAGGTCCCTCTGACAGCTGGGGAAAGGGGTCCCTTCTGACAGCCAGAGAGACAGGTCCCTTCTGAAGCTGGGAGACAGGTCCGACAGCCGGGGAGACAGGTCCCTTCTGACAGCCGGGGAAACAGGTCCCTCTGACAGCCGGGGAGACAGGTCCGAGGTGGTCCCTTCTGACAGCCAGGGAGACAGGTCCCTCTGACAGCCGGGGAGACAGGTCCCGGGTCCCTTCTGACAACCAGGCAGACAGGTCCCAGGTCCGTCTGACAGCCGGGGAGACAGGTCCCAGTTCCTCTGACAGTTGGGGGATACGGGTCCCTTCTGACAGCCGGGGAGAGAGGTCCCTTCTGACAGCCGGGCAGACAGGTCCCTTCTGACAGCCGGGGAGACAGGTCCTGGGTCCCTTCTGACAGCGGGGGAGACAGGTCCCAGGTCCCTCTGACAGCCGGGGAGACAGGTCCTTTCTGACAGATCGGGGAGATAGGTCCCACGTACTCTGACAGCCGGGGAGACGGGCCCTTGGTCCCTTCTGACAGCCGGGGAGACGGGTCCCAGGTCCCTCTGACAGCCGGGGAGAGGGTTCCCTTCTGACAGCCAGGGAGACAGGTCCCAGGTACCTTCTGACAGCCGGGAGACAGGTCCCTTCTGACAGCCGGGGAGATAGGTTCCTTCTGACAGCTGGGGAGACGGGTGCCTCTGACAGGCGGGGAGACGGGTCCTTCTGACAGCCAGGGAGACAGGTTCCTTCTGACAGCTTGGGAGACGGGTCCCTCTGACAGCAAGGGAGACGGGTCCCTTCTGACAGCTGGGGAGACAGGTCCCAGGTGCCTTCTGACAGTCGGGGAGTCAGGTCCCTTCTGACAGCCAGTGAGACAGGTTCCTTCTGACAGCCGGGGATATGGGTCCCTCTGACAGCAGGGGAGAAGGGTCCCTCTGACAGCCGGGGAGACGGGTGCCTTCTGAGAGCCAGGGAGACGGGTCCCTTCTGACAGCCAGGGAGACGGGTCCCTCTGGCAGCTGGGGAGTCGGGTTCCTTCTGACAGATGGGAGATGGGTCCCTTCTGACAGCCGGGGAGACGGGTCCCTTCTGACAGGCGGGAGATGGATCCCTCTGAGAGCCTGGGAGACGGGTCCCTTCTGAGAGTCAGGGAGACAAGTCCCAGGTCCCTCTGACAGCCGGGGAGATGGGTCCCTTCTGACAGCCTAGGAGACGGTCCTTTCTGACAGCTGGGAAGACGGGTCCACTGACAGCCGGTGAGACGGGTACCTTCTGACAGCCGGGGAGACAGGTCCCAGGTCCCTCTGACAGCCGGGGAGACGGGTCCCTTCAGGCTGGTTTGCACCCTGCTGCCTGCGCCAGGCCACACTGGAGTGATGTGCCCCAAGTTCCTTCTGATCAAGTTCCTTTCAACTTTTGTCACCCATCATCTGAGTCTTCCACCACACCCCATGCCCCCTTTCACAGCTGCCTGCCCTATTGCCCCAAAGGCAAGGAATCTGCCTCGCTGTCCTGTAGCTTTCCTACATCTTCCAGGGTCCCTAAAAGAGACACTTCAGAATGTCTGCAGAAGGGACATCTGTGGTGTAGCTGTGTGTCTCTGTGTGTATGTCGGTGTGCACGTGTGTGGTATGTGCGCCAGTGTGCATTGTGTGTGCACATGTGTGTGCCAGCTGGGGTCAGGGGGTGGGCTTCTAAGTATTACTCAGGGACCCCAGGGCCCATGTGTATCTGCATGCATGTGTGTGTGTGTGACCATCTGGGATCAGGGGGTGGTCTAAGCATTGCTCAGAGACCCTAGGGCCCATGTGTGTATCTGCATGTGTGTGTGCATGTGTGTGTGTGCACATACACTAATTGGGATGAGGGGTGGTCTTCTAAGCATTGCTCAGCGGACCCACTGCTCAGAGGTGCCTCCTGGCTTTGCACTAAGGAATTACTCCTGGAGGTGCTTAGGGATCCTATGGGATGCCAGGGATGGTACCCAGGTTGGCTGCGTGCAAGGCAAACGCCCTCCCTGCTCTACTATTATTCTAGTACAATGATTGATCCTCCTATAAACCCTTATTTGCATACCCAGTCCGATTGGTTTCCCACATCCCGTTATTTGCATAAAGACACATCTGCAGTCTCATGGGTCGGATGCACTCTGATTGGTCCTTTATAAACCCTTGTTTGCATACCCAGTCCGATTGGCTCCCCACATCCCGTTATTTGCATAAAGACACATCTGCAGTCTCATGGGTCGGAAGCAACCTGATGCCTGATTCCACAGGAACTGCCTGCTTTAACCAGTTTTCCAAGGGAGAAATTTTGATGTCACTGAACGTAAGCAGCCGTTTAGGAACTGTTTGCTTTAGGGACTACCTCAGAGTAGTCCCTACTTTCAGATACTTCACACATTTGATCACCATAACAATGGACAAAGTGACGCTTTAGTTTTTAATTTTAGGAGACACCCAGCAGTACTCATGAATTACTCCTTGTCAGTGCTCAGTGAATGGGCAGTGGGGTGTCAGCACCAGAGCCAAGGTCATCTGAATAAGCGTCTTCAGCAGCTGTATCGTGTCTCTGGCCCCAACATGTAGACTTGGAGGATGAAGCAATAACAGTCCCTGCTCTTGGCCCCTCCTGCTCCCTCCACGCATGCAGGACAACTGTCTAGGCGCAGTTCCCTGCTTGCACTGCTGCCGAAAGCGTCATACTCTTCTAATTCAAGGATTAGGAGAGGAAGCGTCACCCTCTCCTAATTCAACACACAAAAGGGTGTGAAGAGGCGCAGGGAGCTCTGGTTATCCTCCTACTGGCCTAAACACTCAAGGTCCGTGCATGGAAAACAAACACGCACCATTCTCCAAAATACGACACTTCACTCCCGATTTCAGTCGCACTTCCTGTGTGTCTATAAGCTCCACATGCCTGAGCCACAGTGCAGTGCGTAAGGTGGGCTGCATGCAGTCAGCCCGGGCAGCAATCCCTGGCACCACAGATGGTTTGCACCACCAAGACTAATGCCTGAGTGTAGAGCCAAGAGTAGCCCTGAGCCTCACCAGGCATGGCCAACACACCACCAAACAAACAAACAAAAAAAAAGCCCAACGGGTAAGAAAACACACAGAGGACATGGCAATGGGTCAGAACTTTGAGCTACTCAGGCATTTCTCAATCTCCCAATCTGCACACTTGAGGATCCAATTTCCAATTTATTTCCTAAAATGTTGGGAGCCGCTGGGGTCCCCCACAATATCAGGAAAAGTGTTCCTTTCTAACTCTGAGGTCACTGGGGAATGGATGAAAACTGATGGGCCTAACACGGTTCCAAAACACTTTTACTAATTCAATATAAAACAAGCTCTGTCACTATAGTCCAAAGTAATGGGATTCCCCAGACCTTTAGCTCTTGGACAGAACTCAGTTCATGAGCTCAGCGCTAGGGGCGCTCTAGGTGCATGGCTCTGGGAGCTGCAAGTGCTGGTGGGCGCTCTTGGTGCATGCTGACTCTGGGAGCTGTAAGTGCTGGCAGGCGCTCTTGGTGCATGCTGGCTCTGGGAGCTGCAAGTGCTGGCGGGCGCTCTTGGTGCATGCTGGCTCTAGGAGCTGCAAGTGCTGGGGCGCTCTTGGTCCATGGTTCTGGGAGCTGCAAGAGCTGTCGGGCGCTCTTGGTGCATGGTTCTGGGAGCTGCAAGAGCTGGCGGGCGCTCTTGGTGCGTGGTTCTGGGAGCTGCAAGTGCTGTCGGGCGCTCTTGGTGCGTGGTTCTGGGAGCTGCAAGAGCTGGCGGGCGCTCTTGGTGCATGGCTCTGGGAGCTGTAAGTGCTGGCGGGCGCTCTTGGTGCACGCCATGGCTCTGTGAGCCCAATCAAGGCCAGGGGGACGCTTTAGAGACTTCCCCAGCCAGGCCTTCGGGGGCTGCAGTTGCCCCAGAAAAACAGAGGGGGCTCGATAAGTGTGCTCAGCTAGGCCACAGCAGCAGCGACGGCATGCTTGGCCCAACTCTACGCTGCCGTCTGAATCCTGGAGGGGTGCTGGGGCATGATGGGATCCCGAGCATGGCGGAAGCGTGTCCTTTGGAAAGAGAAGGGGTGGCCTGCAGAGATAGTGCAGGGGTAAGGCACCAGCCTTACCAGGGTTCGGCCCCAAGTTCGGCCCCCCACGCTAGCCCTGAACACTTTGCGGTGTGGCCCAGAAGCAACCACAGAAAGGAAGAGACGCAGTGAGAACAGTTAGACTCTTCTGCCTGGCGAGGCTGGTGAGAAGGCCGTGAGGCTCACTGCACCTTCTCTTGCTAGTTACTGGACGTTGGACTTATTATTTTGTGCTTTCTGGGTCACACCCGGCGATGCACAGGGGTTCCTCCTGGCTCTGCACTCAGGACATCACTCCTGGCCATGCACAGGCACCCTATGGGATGCCGGAGATCCAACCTGGGTTGGACGTGTGAGCCAAACGCCCTCCCTGCTTTATCACTCCGGCCTCTGATTGGTCCTCTATAAACCCTTATTTGCATGCACAGTCCAGTTGGCTCCTACATCCCATCATTTGCCTAAAGTTACATCTGCAGTCTCGTTGGTCGATGCAATCTGATGCTTTTTAGGTCACCCCCATGATGATCAGGGGTTCCTGAAGCTCTGCACTCAGGAGTTACTCCTGGGAGTGCTATAGGGACTCTATGGGATGCCGGGGATGGAACCCAAGTTGGATGACAGCACTGCAGCAAGCCCCAAAAACATCACAACCAAAGTGCAGGTGAGCAGCACAACTGAAGGGCGGGACCCAGGCGAGCACACCAGCAAGTCCTGACCCCGACCGTGAGCAACAAGCACCTCAGCCTATGCCAAAGCCCACCGCCCCACTTCACGACCATAACGGGCTTAGACAGACAGGACGGCAGGACAGCGCCTGCCTGGCAACAGGCCATATGGCCCCTCAAACATCACCAGAACTAATCCCTGAGTGCAGGGCTAGGAGGATCCTTGGAATATCCTGGGGATGGCCACAAAACAAAAACAGTGGGAAAAAGGAAGAAACAGAAACAGAAACAGACAGAAGGAGCAGGGGTGACGCAACTAAAGTTCAGCAAGTGTCAGGTGGTACCAGAGTAACGGACCAAGGGTTAGGAAGTGTCAGTGGTACCAGAGTAACGGACCAAGAGTTAGGAAGTGTCAGGTGGTACCAGAGTAACGGACCAAGGGTTAGGAAGTGTCAGTGGTACCAGAGTAACGGACCAAGAGTTAGGAAGTGTCAGGTGGTACCAGAGTAATGGAAACAAGGGTTAGGAAGTGTCAGGTGGTACCAGAGTAACGGACCAAGGGTTAGGAGGTGTCAGGTGGTACCAGAGTAACGGAAACAAGGGTTAGGAAGTGTCAGGTGGTACCAGAGTAACGGACCAAGGGTTAGGAGGTGTCAGGTGGTACCAGAGTAACGGACCAAGGGTTAGGAAGTGTCAGGTGGTACCAGAGTAACGGAAACAAGGGTTAGGAAGTGTCAGGTGGTACCAGAGTAACGGACCAAGGGTTAGGAAGTGTCAGGTGGTACCAGAGTAATGGACCAAGGGTTAGGAAGTGTCAGGTGGTACCAGAGTAACAGACCAGGGTTAAGAAGTGTCAGGTGGTACCAGAGTAATGGACCAAGAGTTAGGAAGTGTCAGGTGGTGCCAGAGTAACGGACCAAGAGTTAGGAAGTGTCAGGTGGTACCAGAGTAACGGACCAAGAGTTAGGAAGTGTCAGGTGGTACCATGCCCTGCCCTGTGCCGGCACGAGCACCATGGATTTCTTTCTCACCTACGGAAACAGTGTCCTGGGGACAGGGAAACTCCTTCCCACAGGCCACGCCTGGGGAACTGAGACAGGGTTGCCCACGGTGTGTGAGGGGGAATAAAGGCTGATGCGGAGTCAGGAGCCTACTGGGACCGTCAGGGATGGTTCAGAAGCACTGTTCCACTCACTGTCTGGGCACCCATTCTGGCGCAAGTTCGTGACCATGCCGAGATCAACACTCGGCCGGTCCACCAGGTGAGGCTTTCTGCTGGCACTGGAGAAGAATGGAGACGGGCCCGGGAGCCAGTGACGCAGCCATCGCGCATGCAGTCTCTCCTCCTATGGTGACAGGACAAGGGGACCGCAGCCATGGCAGGAGACCGAGTCTCTATCGCGTGAGACTCACGGGCCGCCAGCCACTGCCACTGGACTCTGGTGGCCAAAGCCTGGCCCAGAAACGTGGCTGTGGCGAGCTGCTCCAGGACAGTAAAGCTGCATCGGGTGACTCATGCACAGGGTGGACAGTCCGGACACTCAACGCCAGGCCTCCACAAAATCCAAACATTCTGACCCATTTCTCAAACCACCACTCAATCTCTACCACTTTGGGCACTGTTTCTTTGCTTTCTCCAGCCCCTCAATCAATGTTTTCCAACCAACCCTGTGTGATTCAATGAACAAGGGCGTCATTCTTGTATGCCCAATCAGAGGGGAATAAACACCGGCCTCTGTAGGAAGAGAGAACTCTCCTCAAGGTATGGTGTTTGCTTCAATGTATGCATTGCAAGCCACAATGCACAAAAAGGAGAGAGAGAGAGAGGGAGAGAGAGAGAAGTGCCAGCCACAGAAGGCAGGCTCGGGAAGGGGACGTAAACTAGAGAATTGGTGTTAGTAATGTGCCCTAGAGGAGGGATGGGTACTGGAACATTATGACTGAAACCCAATCATGGACAGCTTTTAACTGTGTATCTCATGGTGAATAAAATATTCCGATGAGCAGAATATATATTACTTTTGAAAACATACAAAAACCAAAACATAGCCAGAGCAAGCAAAAATCAACAACACTTTCCTAATCAAAAGTCTCTTATTTCAAGCTGCCTGGATTCTTCTCTCCATACTGCAGCTGGCCAGGAGTTCTGCTGCAGCACGCCTGCTCCTGGCCTCAGTCCACCCCAGCCACAGGGGAGGCCAGGAGACCTGGGCATAGTCCACGTTTTCAGGAAAGTTATTTGTTCACACATAAACGATAAATCAACACGCTGACTCAGACAGAACGGCTTTGGGCTTTGTGGGGAATGCAGAGCCATCGGGTTCCATTCTGCTGCCAGAACTAATAATAATTACTACATATATAATGTGCGAGAGAAGCAAAATGCAGAACTCCTCAGGGAGACATGTCTGGAAGAACCTCCACGCTCAGAGAGAGAGAGAGAGAGGACAGAGAGAGAGAAAGAAAGCTTCACTATCACCAATGCAGCTCAAATCAAAGAGCGAACATTTTTAATGTCTCCAAGAACTCAGGATACAATGGTACTGGTACCACGCTAAACCCAATGCTGGACAATCTCCACCATCTCGGTCCAGGACAGCCCACCAGAACTGCCCACACTGCGAGAAGGAAAGTTCACTGCTGTCACTGTTCGTAGCACACATGAGCCACCAACTCCAGTAATTCTGTGCCTATGCCCTGGGCCCTTCCCTCGCCGCACAGTCCCCAACCTCTATATAGGCATAAGGTGTGGAGCCAGGCAATTTGAAAGGCAGTGGGGGGGGGGGGCAGGGTGGGACGGAAACCTCAGAAAAAGCACCTCCAGGGCGCTCCTACACTGACCGTGAGATACTGATTTAGAAAATGTGGCTGGCGTGACCAAGATTTTTAATTTCTTTTCACCTCAACTGCTAAGTTCTGTCCCCTTTCGATTACATTCCATGTGCCTGGTGGTGCATGGCTCGATGGTACAGACTGGAGAATACGGGACAATTCCTGAACGGTGACATCCTCGGGCTTCTATCGTAATTCAGGTGCAGACAGTTTGAGGAAAAGACACTGTTCCAAGGATAAAAACAGCAGCTGAAAACATGCAGCTACTTTTGCAAACTTAAGGGAAGCCCCGAGGATCGACTGTTTTCTCCTGCATCTCATGGCCAAGAGCTTGGGCTCCCGCAGGAGCGAGGCCAACGAGCACAAGAGCAAGCCGAGTTGCTACTCTGCAATCCAAGAGGCCATGCACAAAGGTAGAAGGAAGCCCTCCAAGGCCCTGGGGGAGCATGCTGGGCCCTGGGAGCAGGGGAGCTACTGGAGAGCACAGCCCCTTCTCTGGGGGACCAGCTGCAGCCACGCCCGGGGGCTCCCTCATCACCATTATCGCACCTCGCATCAGCCTCAAACACCTGGGGCTTCTGTATCTTGGTCCCTCACTGCTACACAGCTCCCTGGCACCTACGTGCCCACCAGGCTTGGAGCCAGGCAAACTGAGCGGAGGCAGAGATGGGAGGGTGGGACGGAAACCTCACCATTTACTGTCGGGAGTTTGCATGGATGCTTGGGAAAAGCGTCTCTAGGTGACCCCTACTGAGCCCTCCAGCCCGGTCAGATGCGTACACACACACAGACACACACACACACACACACACACACTTCTCCAGGTGACCCATACTGACCCCTCCAGCCGGGTCAGATGTGTACACACACACACAAAAAAAACACACACACGTCTCTAGGTGACCCCTACTAAGCCCTCCAGCCGGGTCAGATGCATACACACACACACACATCTCTAGGTGACCCCTACTGAGCCCTCCAGCCAGGTCATATGCATACACACACACACACACATCTCAGGTGACCCCTACTGAGCCCTCCAGCCGGGTCAGATGTGTGTGTACACACACACACACACACACACACGTCTCAGGTGACCCCTACTGCGCCCTCTAGCTGGGTCAGAGGCACACGCAGGGTACAGGTGCTCACCCAATCACGCGTGTCTATACCCACAGCAGGAGAACGTCAGTCACATGAGCTAACACCGGAACCAGCGCCCAACCCCAGGCCTGCAGGGCTCAGAGGGAGTCGCCTCTACCGGATAAGGAAATGGACAAGGAGCCACCACACGACACAGGTGTCCCGAGGCCCAGAGCAGGAGACACAAGAGAGCATGGCTTACTCCACTGGGATTCGGGCACTTCCCACATTCCCCAACACTCAAGGTTCAGGAAGGATGCCAGAGGGGAAAGTGGGAGTGGGGAGGGCTGCTAGGGTGCAAGGAGCTTTCTTTTCTTGGCTTTTTTTGTTTTGTTTTTTGCTTTTTGCTTTTTGGGTCACTCCTGGAGATGCTCTGTGGTTCTTCCTGGCTCTCCACTCAGGAATTACTCCTGGCAATGCTGGGGGGACCCTATGGGATGCCAGGGATAAAATCCTGGTTTGCCTAGTGCAAGGCAAATGCCCTCCCTGCTCTACTATCACTGCGGCCCTCTGATTGGTCCTCTATAAACCCTTATTTGCATACCCAGTCCCATTGGTTCCCCACATTCCTTCATCCGCATAAAGGCACATATGGAGTCTATTGGTTGGACAATCTGATGGCTTCTGGCTTTTGGCAGTGCTTGGGGACTACACGGAATGCCAGGGACCAAACCTGAGCCAACCCCGTGGAGGGCAAAGGCCCGACCTCCTGCACGTGTAGGGCAAATCCTCTACTACTGCCCTGCCCTGGCCCCTCCTTTAGTTTTTAATTGTCTTCCCCCACTCTAGCTACATTTTACATCTGTAGGATTTGGATTTATCTGTCATGTAAATTTTAAACAGCATTATAATATATGCATTTTTAATTTATGTACCTTTAATTTTTTGAAAAAACTATCAGCTCATTAATTTACAAATATGTGGAAATGCAAGAGTCTTTAAATTTCTCTATATGTGTGCAGGTTCGGCACTTCCGCAATCAAAAAGAACGCTCTCCTACGTGAATTTAAAAGAATCATAGAAAGAGAACAATAAAAGGACAAAGGCATCAGAACTAGAAATTATGTCTACATAACTGAGCTTAGAGTGGGGGAAGAGAGAATGGGGCCCTCGGGACACTGCGGAGGTTAGTGGGTGTTCTGATGAGGGAACAATGACAGCATGAGAAGTGTGTTTAACTGTGAAACAGGGAACCTCAATAGAAACGGTGAGGGAGGGAAAATGGGGGGAAATGCTCAGGTCACTCTTAAACACTGTGCAAATTTTTAATTCTCTGAAACTCTTTTCCATTGTTGCCTGCTGCATTTGGAACAACCCGTGCCAGCCTAAGTGCAGTGCTCAGGAGCAGAGCCGCACCCAGGCCTAGCAACGCCGCCAGCCCGTAGGCCAATGGTACAAAACTCCCGGGCGGCACGTGCCAGGCATCAAACAGAGAGACAGAACACTCAGGAGGGCCTGTGTGCAGCCACCACTGCTTGGCCCCAGCCCCATATGTTCTCCTGACCCCGCCGGGAGTGACTCCTGAGCACAAAGCCAGGAGTAAGCCCTGAGCCCACTATGTGTGCCCCAAACACAAAACAAAAAAAAAGACTTGTGAAGACAAATCTATACTGTAGCAGTACATGCAGACAGAATTACTTCCAATTACTGGAGAGCAGTAAAATCATTATTGTTACCATGCATACAGAGACAGTTTTTATACAGTCAGCTTCAGTATTTACCCTCAATCTGTTTTGCTATTATTCTATTTCCGTTCATTTGGGCTTTAAGAAGCTGCCTTGGACGATCTTGCTGTGACAGTCATCTTCAACTCCACCCAGGCCCCCGTCGCAAAGACCCTCTAGCACGGTCCTCGTGTCCCTCTTCTTTGCCCTGCACTGCCCTCCCTGCCCCCTCCACCTCTCCCGACTGTCCCCGCCACCCTCTCTGCTCTCTCCCGACTGCTGACAATGTCACTCAAGCAACCAAGTGGTCTTAGAGTCGCTCCAGACGCTGAGCGAGCTCACCAGCTATCCTGATCTTA
The DNA here is from genome assembly GCA_021461705.1 of Cryptotis parvus. Lineage (NCBI taxonomy): Eukaryota > Metazoa > Chordata > Mammalia > Eulipotyphla > Soricidae > Cryptotis > Cryptotis parvus. The sequence continues at coordinate 41,969 of JAJIBD010023149.1, read as the reverse complement.
CTAACCAAAGTTCTGTTCTGTTGCTGCAGTTGTTTCTGGTTTAGTTTGGGGCCACGCCCGGCAGTAATCAGGTTTCCTCCTGGCTCTGTGTTCAGGGGTCACGTCCAGAAGGTTCAGGACCATGGATAGTGCTGGGAATCAAGCCTAGGTTGGGCCAGATGCATGCAAGGTACACATACTTACATTGCTATATCACTTACATAGGTTTAAAATCAGAATGGAAAACAACATAGACCACCCTTAAAAAACGAGCACTTCAGCTTCCACACAACCTAGCAATCCCACTCTGGAAGATGCCCCGAGGTCTGGTCCTGGACTCTCCAGCAGCCGGAATCTGGAAATGGCCCAACGTCCAAGAACAGAGCACGGGTACAAAAGCTCTGGCCCCTGTCACAGTGGAATACTGCCCGGCCATAGGAAAAGATGAAGGCATGCGGTCTGCTGCACCATGGGCAGATGTGGATGGCTTATGCCGACTGGACCCAAAGGAGAAGGGCATACAGAATGATGTGTCTTAGCTCTCACATAAAGAAATACAGTGAGAAGCCGAGTGACAGGCAGCAGGGAGGGCGTTTGCCTTGCACTCATGCGACCCCGCCTTGATACCTGGCATCCCATACAGTGCCCTGAGCACCGCCAGCAGGAATTCCTGAATGCAGAGTCAGGAGGAACCCTGAGCATTGCCAGGGTGGCCCAAAAACAAATGTAGTGAGGGCATAGCAAATGCGCAAAGGAAACACAAGGAGCAGGAGAACTGGTCTCAGAAGAAATTCGTCATGGGCAGGTCTCAGAGGTAGGTCTGGGAAGGAAGCACGACATGATAGAGGGAAGGGGTCACTCTGGAGGACAGAGCACATGGACGTGCAAGGGTCTCCATAAGTGGCTACGAGCCCCACAGCCGCCACCACCACCGGAGAAGCCACAGGCCAGAAGCTCAGCTGTGCCGCTCGACCCACGTGGAGCAGCCCATGGAGCACCAGGAGGGCAAAAATGGCTCGGCCGCTGGCCAGCTTCCACACAGCTCCTAGGGTCAGCAGACACGTGGGGGATGTGGCCACACCACCCAGACTGGGAGCGGTGGGGGGGTTGGGGCCCCTTCCCCCATGTCCCAGGGGCGAGGCTACGAGCCCACAGCCACCACCAGCAAAGCCAGAGAAGAGACAGTCCAGACGCAAGGTTGTGCCAGGCTTAGATAGTAATCAAGTTTAGGATCAGCCTTCCCAGGATCTTGCCCATGTATACACTGTAATGATCACTGTAGTTGCAACAAACTGGGGGCGTGATGGGGAATGGGGAGTGAGGTATGGCCTTGGCCTGAGGTGGTTGTAGGGGCACATTGGTGGGGGGGCATTGGTGTTGGGAAGGGGGCAGTGGTAGAGGGACGGGTGCTGGGCCCCTGCATGACTGAGACCCAAGGATGAACATCTTAATTGTATACCTCACGTGCTAGAATAAAACTGTAAAAATTAAATAAAATAAGGGAAAATAATAAAATGTAAATAAAGTGTCTCCATAAAGGCAGGCCGGGAGGTATAATGGGGAAGGGATGGAGGGAAGAGGATATCGGGCATGGGTGGGTGCTGGAACACTGGATACTCGAAGCTCAGCCAGAAAGAACTGTGCAATTCATGGCGTTATACTTAGAAACAAGCCCAAAGACAAAAGAAAATAGGTAAAATAAAGTTGGGAGGGGTGAAGACATGGCCCAAGCAATAAAGTACCGGCCTGGCTATGGGGAGCCTTGGAGTAGACCACGGGCACCCCACGGTCCCCCAGAACCACAAGGCCCCCAACAATCAGAAGGGCACCCCTATAACTGTAAGTATCCATGGGGCGGGAGCGGTGGTGCACCAGGTAGGGCATTCGCCTTACTCGAGCCAGCCCGGGTTCAAGCCCCAGCATGCCATGTGATTTTTATTTCTTTTTGGGTCACATCTGGCAATGCTCAGGGTTACTCCTGGCTCTGCACTCAGGAATTACTCCCGGCAGTGCTCGGGGGACCTTACGGAATGCCGGGCATCGAACCCGGGCGAGCATGTGCCGGCCGCGTGCCAGGCAAACGCCCTACCCGCTGGGCTATTGCTCCAGCATCCCCAGCATCCCATATGCCCCCCCAAGAACTTCCAGGGGTAATTCCTGAGTGCAGAGCCAGGAGGAAAGCCTGAGCATCACCGGGTGCAACCCAAATAAATAAATAAATAAATAAATAAATAAATAAATAAGCAAATATATCTATGTGTCCTTTTGTTAGTTTATTAATTAAAAAGAAAATTAAAAAAACTATTTTCTAAAAAAAAGAGGAGTGAGAAGATGAAATTTATGAAGAGCGTTAGCAGGTTCGATCTCTACCTGGAGAAGGAACTTCTCTAGTTGTAAGTTTGCAGAACAAATCTTTGATAGCTTCTTTGACAACAGTGACAACAGGTGTCAGCCAAGAGACAAGAGTCTAGAGAGTGGGTCAAAGTCGGGAACAGGGTCCCCTACAAGCTGCAGTCCTGCGGGCGCTGCCGAGCACTCTGGGGTACGCTGAAAACCCTGGCGGAAGCAGCAGCGTGCCCAAACACCCGTGCACTGAAGCACCCCCACCCCGGCCTGTGCCCTGAGCACCCCTGGGAACCCATCCTAGGGCCAGAGCTTCCCGTGCATTTCCTTCTGCGCGGATCCAGTTCAACCCTCAGCGCCTCCGTGGTTCCCTGAGTAGCTCCAGGCGCACGCATGGGGAGCGCCGCAAGCACAGCGCAAGCCATCACACAAGGGAGGGACTGTTTCTAGGGCGCGAGGACTCTCCAGGGCACCCCTTGGGCACAGCCAGCACTGCTCCCAGGATTCCCACCGTGCCCACCGCGGGCCCACACCAGGGAGCGCCAGTTCCCAGAGCCGCAACCAAAGGCCCCGAGTGCAGCACCAGCAGCCCTAGGCCTGGCTGGGTGCAGGGCAGGACTTCCGGAGCCCCCCAGAGGTTTGGGTGCCTGCAGTGAGGCTCCAATTCAGCGGGACTCAGCGTGACCTGAGCCGAACCCCAGGCCTGGGCTCCTTGGACTGGGCGCGAGCCAAGAGCTGTCCCCTACTTGCGCCCTAAGTCCCCGTGCACAAGCATGGCAGCGCGCGGTGAAGTTCCAGCGCGGGGCAGGCCTGGAGCGCGAGTCCCACCGCGAGCCCCGAGTGTGAGGGTCCCCACCACGTCACTAAGGTCGTCACTAAGGTCGCTCAGGCCAGAACGCTGGTTCCTAAGGACGCCCAGTGCTGCTTGATTCCCGCTTTGCTGCTTCGCCGCCAGCATGGGCGGTGTTTTAAGCAAATTCCTGCAATGGGTCCGGCCCAGCTCGTGGGCCGGCACCTGTCACACCCCGAACCTCGGACCCAGACCCCCCCCAGACCCGCAGCGAGGCGCCCACCACTCCGACTCCCGCACATCCACTGTGAGTGCCAGCGGGGCGGGGCGATGACCAGAGCGCATGGAGGAGAGCCCCCAGGGAGGGCAACCCCAGGACACAGGGATGGGGACCAGCGGGGGAGGGTTGGGGGCACAGGGTGGAGGGAGGGTTGGGGGCCCCGAGTGTGGAGGATACGGGGGACACCAGAAGAGAGATGGGACTTGATGGGTGTGGGGATGGGGACCCTCCAGGGCATGGTAATGGAGCCCCAGGAGAGAGGGGTATGGGACCTGATGGTTGTTGGGATGCGGGCCCCCATGCAAGGGGATGGGGACCCAAAGAGAGAGGGAGGGGACCTGATGGTTGTTGGGATGGGGACTCTAAGAGAAGGGGATGGGGATCCAAAGAGAGAAGGAGGGACCTGATGGGTGTTGGGATGGGGACCCCCAGGGCAGGGAATGGGAACCCCAGGATAGAGGGAGAACTCAAAGGTTGTTGGGAATGGGATCCCCACTAAAGGGGAATGGGGACCTGAGGATTGAGGGATGGGGTCCTTGTGGTGGTTTATAAGGAGACTCCCCCATGGTTCCATGGTTGGGGATGGAATCCCAGGATAGAGCAGGGAAGGATGGTTGTTGGGATGGGGATCCCAAGGCAGGGCAATGGTGACCCCATGTAGAGGGAGGGGACCTGATGGTATTTATGTTGGAGACCCGAGGAAGGGAATGGAAACCCCAGGAGAGGGAGGGGGACTTAATGGGTGTGGGGATGGGGACCCCAAGGCATGGTAATGGAACCCCAGGATAGAGGGCTACAGGACCTGATGGGTGTTGGGATTGGGATGGGCCCCCGTGTAAGGAAATGGGGACCCAAAGAGAGAGGGAGGGGACCTGATGTTTGCTGGGATGGGGACCCCCCAGGCAGGTTAACGGAACCCCAGGATAGAGGGAGGGGACCTGATGTTTGTTTGGATGGGGACCCCCGGGCAGGGGAACGGAACCCCAGGATAGAGGGGGGGGACCTGATGTTCGCTGGGGTGGGGACTCCAGAGCAGGGAAATGGTGACCCAAGGTTAGAGGAAGGAGGGACCTGACAGTTGTTGTGGTAGGGACCCCAAAGGAAAGTGAATGGAACCCCAGGATAGATGTAGGGGTCCTGATGGAAGTTGGGATGGAACCCCCAAGGGCCGAGGTATGGGAACCCAAATATAGAGGGAGGGAGCTGATATCTGGGATAGAGACCCCAGAGCAGACAAATGGGAACCCCGGGATAGAGGGTGGGGGACATGGTGGTATTTGTAACAGGGACCTTCACATCCGGTGACTGGAATGTCCAAGATAGAGGGAGGGGGACCTGATGGTATCTGAGATTGGGACCCCCAGGGCAGGGGGATGGAACACACTTGGTAGAGGGAGGGGGACCTGATGGGTATTGGGAAGGGGAACCCCAGGGAAGTGGGACCCTGGGATAGAGGGAAGGGGGACTTGATGGTTGTTGAGACGGGGACCCCCAAGTCAGGGATGTGGATACCAGGTTATAGGAAGGGGGACACAAGGATCGTTGGGATGAAGACCCTGAGGTCAGGGGAATGGTGTTTCCCCAGATAAGGGGAGGGGGAACACAAAGGTTGTTTGGATGGGGAGGGGAGAAGGATGGTTGTTGGTGGGGCCATAGAACCGGTGAATGGAAACCCCAGGATAGAGTGAGGGTGCACCCGGTGGTTGTTTATGTTGTACTGACTCCCAGTGTAGGCGATTGGGAACCACACGATTAGTGAGGGGGAACCTGAGGCGGTTGTGTGAACTCCCAGGGTAGGGAATGGAAACCCCAGGATTAGGGAGGGGGGATACAAGGTTGTTGTATGGGACTCTCGAGGTAGGGGAATGGAGACCCCAGAATTAGGAAGAGAACCTGCTGGTGTTGGATGGGACTCACAGCATAGGGGAATGGGGACCCCAGAATTAGGAAGAGAACCCAATAGTTGTTGTATGGGACACTCAGGGTAGGGTATGGGGACCCCAAGATTAGGAAGAGAACCCGGTGGTTGTTGTATGGGACTCTTAGGGTAGTGGAAATGGCATCCCAGGATTAGGAAGAGAACCCGGTGGTTGTTGTATGGGACTCTCAGTGTAGGGGAATGGGGACCCCAGGATTAGGAAGAGAACCTGGTGGTTGTTGTATGGGACTCTCAGGGTAGGTGAATGGGGACCCCAGGATTAGGAAGAGAACCCGGTAGTTGTTGTATGGGACTCTCTAGGTAGGGGAATGGGGACCCCAGGATTAGGAACAGAACCGGGTGGTTATTGTATGGGACTCTCAGGTTAGGGGACAGTGGACCCCAGGATTAGGAAGAGAACCTGGTGATTGTTGTATGGGACTCTCAGGTTAGGTGAACAGGGACCCCAAGATTAGGAAGAGAACCTGGTGGTTTTTGTATGGGACTCTCAGGTTAGGGGACAGTGGACACCAGGATTAGGAAGAAAACCCGGTGGTTGTTGTATGGGACTCTCAGGGTAGGTGAATGGGGACCCCGGATTAGGAAGAGAACTCGGTAGTTGTTGTGTGGGACTCTCTAGGTAGGGTAAGGGGGACCCCAGGATTAGTAATAGAACCCGGTAGTTGTTGTATGGGACTCTCAGGGTAGGGGAATAGGGAACCAGTATTAGGAAGAGAACCCGGTTGTTGTTGTATGGAATTGTCAGGGTTGGGGATTGGGGACCCCAGGATTAGGAAGAGAGCCCGGTTGTTGTTGTATAGGACTCTCAGGTTAGGGAATGGGGACCCCAGGAGTAGGAATAGAGCCCGGTGGTTGTTGTATGGGACTCTCAGGGTTGCAGTTTGTGAATCCCAGGATTAGGAAGAGAACCCAGTTGTTGTTGTATGGGATACTCAGTGTAGAGGAATAGGGACCCCATGATTAGCAAGAGAACCTGGTGGTTGTTGTATGGGACCCTCGGGGTAAGGGAATGGGGACCCGAGGATTAGGAAGAGAACTCGGTAGTTGTTGTATGGATGCTCAGGTTACGGGACTGTGGACCCCAGGATTAGGGATTAGGAAGAGAACCCAGTGGTTGTTGTATGAAACTCTCAGGGTAGGTGATGGGGACCACAAGATTAGAAAGTGAACTCGGTGGCTGTTGTATGGGACTCTCAGGTTAGGGGAAGGAGACCCCAGGATTAGTAATAGAACCCGGTAGTTGTTGTATGGAAGTATCAGGGTAGGGGGAATTAGGGGACCCCAGGATTAGTAATAGAACCCGGTGGTTGTTGTGTGAGACCCTCAGGGTTGGGGAATGGGGAACCAGGATTAGGAAGAGAACCCAGTTGTTTTTGTATGGAAATGTCATGGTAGGGTATTGGGGACCCCAGGATTAGGAAGAGAGCCCGGTTGTTGTTGTATGGGACTCTCAGGTTAGAGTAATGGGGACCGCAGGATTAGGAAGAGAACCCGGTGGTTGTTGTATGGGACTCTCAGGGTAGGTGAATGGGGACCCCAGGACTAGGAAGAGAACCCGGTGGTTGTTGTATGGGCCTCTCAGGGTAGGGGACTGTGGACCCCAGGATTAGGAAGAGATCCCGGTGGTTTTTGTATGGGACTCTATGGTTAGGGGAATGGAGATCAGAGGATTAGGAATAGAATCCCCTAGTTGTTGTATGGGACTCGCATGGTAGGTGAATGGGGACCCCAGGATTAGGAAGAGAACCCGGTGGTTGTTGTATGGGACTCTCAGGGTAGGGGACTGTGGACCCCAGGATTAGGAAGAGATCCCGGTGGTTTTTGTATGGGACTCTAAGGTTAGGGAATGAAGACCAGAGGATTAGGAATAGAATCCCCTAGTTGTTGTATGGGACTCTCAGGGTAGGTGAATGGGGACCCCAGGATTAGGAAGAGAACCCGGTGGTTGTTGTATGGGACTCTCAGGGGAGGGGACTGTGAACCCCAGGATTAGGAAGAGATCCCGGTGGTTTTTGTATGGGACTCTATGGTTAGGGGAATGGAGACCAGAGGATTAGGAATAGAATCCCCTAGTTGTTGTATGGGACTCTCAGGGTAGGGGAATGGGGACCCCAAATTAGTAATAGAACCCAGTGGTTGTTGTATGGGAATCTCACGGTAGGGGAATGGGGACCCAGGATTAGGAAGAGAACCTGGTTTTCGTTGTATGGAAATGTTAGGGTAGGGGACGGGGACCCCAGGATTAGGAAGAGAACCCAGTGGTTGTTGTATGGGACTCTCACGTGGGGGAATGGGGATCCAAGGATTAGGGGGAGACCAAGTGGTTCTTATATTGACTCCACGGTAGGGGAATGAGAACCCCAAGATTAGGGGTGTGGGCAACTGTCGTTTGTTGTATGGGACTCTGAGGGAGGCTGAATGGGGATCCCAGGATTAGGAAGAGAATCCTGTGGTTGTATGGGACTCTCAGGGAGGCTGAATGGGGATCCCAGGATTAGGAAGAGAAACCAGTTGTTCTTGTATGGGACTCTCAGGGTAAGGGAATTGGCACCCCAGGATTAGGAAAAGAATCCGGTGGTTGTTGTATGGGACTCTCATGGTAGGTGAATGGTGATCCCAGGATTAGGAAAAGAATCCGGTGGTTGTTGTATGGGACTCTCATGGTAGGTGAATGGTGATCCCAGGATTAGGAAAAGAATCCGGTGGTTGTTGTATGGGACTCTACTGGTAGGGGAATGGGGATCCCAGGATTAGGAAGAGAACCCGGTGGTTGTTGTATGGGACTCTCAGGTAGGGGAATTGGGATCCCTGGATTAGGGGGAGATCCTGTGGTTATTATATTGACTCTCACACTAGGGGAATAAGAACCCTAAGATTAGGGTATGGGAACTGTTGGTTGTTGTATGGGACTCTCAGGGTAGGGTAATGGGGATCCCAGATTAGGATGAGAAATCGGTTGTTGTTGTTGTATGGAACACTCAGGGTAGGGGAATGGGGACCCCAGGAATAGGAAGAGAACCCTGTGGTAGTTGTATGGGTCTCTCAAGTAGGGGAATGGGGACTCCAGTAATAGGTATAGAACCCAGTTGTTGTATGGGACTCTCAGGGTAGGGTAATGGGGATCCCAGGATTAGGAAGAGAACCCGTGGTAGTTGTATGGGTCTCTCAAGTAGGGGAATGGGGATCCAGTAATAGGTATAGAACCCAGTTGTTGTTGTATTGAACTCTCAGGGTAGGGGAATGGGGACCCCATTATTAGGAAGAGAACCTGGTGGTTGTTGTATGGGACTCTCAGGGTAGGGGAATGGGGACCCCAGGATTAGGAAGAGAACCCGGTGGTTACTGTATAGGACTCTCAGGATAGGGGAATGGAGACCCCATGATTAGGAAGGGAACCTGGTGGCTGCTGTATGGGACTCTCAGGGTAGGGGAATGGGGACCCCAGGATTAGGAAGAGAGCCCGGTTGTTGTTGTATAGGACTCTCAGGTTAGGGGAATGGGGACCCCAGGAATAGGATTAGAGCCCGGTGGCTGCTGTATGGGACTCTCAGGGTAGGGGAATGGGGATCCCAGGATTAGGGGGAGACCCAGTGGTTGTTTTATTGACTCCTACGGTAGGAGAATCAGACCCCCAAGATTAGGGTGGGGGACCTGTTGGCTGCTGTATGGACTCCTGGGTAGGGGAGTGGGAACCCCAGGATTCGGGGACCCAGTGGTTGTTATATGGACTCCCTGGATAGGGGACAGGAACACCAGGTTTGGGGGACACAATGGTTGTTGCATGAACTCTTAGGGCTGGGTAATGGGAACCCCGGGATTGGGGGCCACCCGTTGTTTGTTGTATGGACTCCTAGGGCAAAGGAATGAAGACCTCAGGTTTGGGGAAACCCGGTGGTTGATGTGGACTCTCTGGGTAGAGAAAGGGGTACACCAGAATTAGGGGGACTTAATGGGTTTTTGATACTCCAAGGGTAGGGGAATGAGAACCCCAGGATTGGGGGACCCAGTGGTTGTTGCATGGACTCTTAGCGCAGGGTAATGGGAACCCCGGGATTGGGGGAACCCAGTGGTTGATATGGACCCCCAGGGTAGAGGAATGGGAACCCCAGGGTTAGGGGGGTATCTGATATTTGGGTATGGACTCCCGGAGTTCAGGAAAGAAAATTCCGGGATTAGGGGGACATGTTGGCTGTTGTTGGACTACCAGAGCAAGGGAATGAGAACCCAGGAATAGGGTGGGGGACCCGTAGCTTTTTTATGGACTCCTAGGGCAGGGGATTGGGAGCCCAGGATTTGGGTGGGAGACACTGTGGTTGTTGTATGGACTCCCAGGGTAGGGAAATGGTAATCTCAGGATTAGAAAGGACCCAGTGATTGTTCTATGGACTCCTACGGTAGGGGATTGGGAACTTCAGGATTAGGGGACCCGGTGGTTGTTTCATGGACTGCCAGAGCAGGGCAATGGGACGCCAGGATTAGGAGGGGAACCCAGTTGTTGTATGGGACTCCCAGGGTAGGAGAATGGGAACCCCAGGATTAGGGGGCAACCAAGTGGTTGTATGGACTCTCGGGATAGGGGAACAGGAACCCCAGGATTGGGGGATGCAGTGGTTGTATGGACTCCCAGGGTAGAGAAATGGGAACCCTAGGATTGGGGGGACCAAGCGGTTGTTGTATTGGCTCCCAGGTTAGGGGAATGGGAACCCCAGGATTAGGTGACCCAGTGATTGTTTCATAGACTCCCAGAGCAGGGTAATAGGAGCCCAGGATTGGGGGAGCAGGTGGTTGTTGTATGGGACTCCTAGGGTAGGAGAATGGGAGCACCAGGATTAGGGTGAGACCAAGTGGTTGTATGGACTCCCAGGGTAGAGGCATAGGAACCCCAGGATACACGGAGGGGGACCTGATGGGTGTTGGGATGGGGACCCCCAGGGAAAGGGAAAGGGAACCCCAGGATAGAGGGAGGGACTGGACATGTGTTGGGATGGGGACCCCGAGCAGGGAAATGGGACCCCCAAGAAAAGGAAAAGGAACCCCAGAATAGATGTGGGGGTTCTGATGGTAGTTGGGATGGAACCCCCCAGGCACGAGGTATGGGAACCCAAATATTGAGGGAGGGGGACCTGATATTTGGGATAGAGACCCCAGAGCAGAGAAATGGAGACCCCAGGATAGAGGGTGGGGGGACATGATGGTATTTGGAATAGGGACCTTCACATCCAGTGAATGTTAGGCCTGGATAGATGGAGGGGGACCTGATGATATTGGATGGGGACCCCCAGGTAACACACTTGGTAGAGGGACAGGGTCCTGATGGTTGTTGGGATGCGGATACCCAGGGGAAGGGAATGGGAAGCCCAGGATAGAGGGAGGGGGAACCTGGTGGTTGTTGGGATGGGAACCCATAGTTAGGGAATGGAAGCCAAGATAGAAGGAGGGGGATATGATGGTTGTTGGGAATGGGACTCTCAGGGCAGGGGAATGGGAACCCCAGGATAGAGGGACGGTGGACCTCATAGGGGTTGGGATGGGGACCTCCAGGGCATGGGAATGGGAACCCCAGGATAGAGGGAGGGTGGACCTCATAGGGGTTGGGATGGGGACTCCCAGGGCAGGGGAATGGGAACCCCAGGATAGAGGGGGTTGGAATGGGGACCCCCAGGGAAGGAAAATGGGAACCCAGGATAGAGGGAGGGTGGACCTCATAGGGGTTGGGATGGGGACCCCCCAGGGAAGGGGATTGGGAACCCAGGACAAACGGTGGGGGCTGATGGTATTTGGGATGAGGATAGTGTTTGTGATGGGACCAGGGCACGGGAGGGGAAGGCAGGATGGGGGGGACCTGGTGCTTTTGGGGATGAGGATTCCCAAATCAGGGAATGGGGACAGGGACCCAGGGAGGGGATGCAGAGATTGTTGGGATAGAGACCCTCAAGGCAGGGAAATGGGAACCTCTGGATAAAGAGGGGACCCCAAATGTTGTTTGCATGGGGATTCCCAGTACATGGGAATGGGGCCCTGGATCGAGGAGGGGGTCCTGATGGTTGTTTTATGGGGACCCACATGGTTACGAAATGGAAACCCCAAGTGAGACGGGGGATAGGATGGTTGTTGGGATGGGGATCCCAAGGCAGGGCAATGGTGACCCCATGGAGAGGGAGGGGACCTGATGGTGTTTAAGTTGGTGATTCCAGGCAAGGGAATGGAAACCTCAGGAGAGGGAGGGGGACTTGATGGGTGTGGGGATGGGGACCCCAAAGACATGGTAATGGAACCCCAGGATCGAGGGCTACGGGACCTGATGGTTACTGGGATGGGGCCCCCAGTGGGAGTGTGCACCCCACAACAGAGGGGAAAGGGCCCTGACAGTTGTTGGGTTGGGGACCCCCAGGTCAGGCGAATAGGAACCCAGGATAGAGATAGGGGGCGTGATGGTTGTTGGGATGAGTCCCCTAATCAAGGAATGGGGAGACTGGGATACAGGGAGAGGGACCTGACGATTGTTAGGATGGGTACCCACCATGCAGGGGAATGGGGACCCCAAGAAAGAGAAAGGGGGAACCCGGAGGTCGTTAGATAGGAATCCCAAGTCTCAGAATGGAGTCACCAGGAAACAGGCGGGCGTTCCTGATGGTTGTTGGGAAGGGGGCCCTAGGGGAAGGGAATGGGAATCCCAGATTCGATGGATGGGGACCCAGTGGTTGATGAATGGGACTCCCAGGGTAGTCCCAGGGTAGGGGAATGGGAACCCCAGGATTAGGGACGGGGATCCGGTGGTTGTTGTTTGGGACTCTCAGAGCAGGGGAATGGAACCCCGGGATTAGGGAGGGGAGACCCGGTGGTTGCTGTATGGACACCTAGGACAGGGGAAATGGGAACCCCAGGATTAGAGGGAGACCTGGTGGTTGTTTTATGTCCCAGGATAGAGGAATGGGAACCTCAGGATTAGGGAGGGGGGACCCTGTTGTCGTTTTATGGACTCCCAGGGTAATGAATTGGGACCCCAGATAGACCGAGGTGGGGACTATGTGGACTTTGGGATGAAGACCCCCAAAGCCAGGGAACGGGGACAGCAGGACACACGATCCCATTGAGGGGGCTTGGGGGTCTGTCCTGGGCCCCCAGGGACTGAGTGTGGCCTGTGATCTGCAGAACTCAAACACAAGTTGGCGGACAGTATCCGAAGGACAGTCCAGCCAGGACCAGGCAACGCAGCAGCCCAACCAGTCTCGGCGCACACGGGACCTCTCGTGGCGCTGCTCCTGCTGGCAGCCGTACATCCAGGCCTTGTATGCCCAGTTGCAGGACCCCCACGGCCAACTCCCGGGCTCTTACCAACACGGCCACGGGAGCAGCTACCATCGGGACCTGCTGTGCGTCCCATCCGCAGACCCCCAAACCCAGCTGGTCCGTTTCAGAGGAGACGGGGGGCCCCTGGGCCAGGACAACGGCTCTGATGCCGTCGCTTACTGTCCGCTCAGTGCGCCCTGCTTCCAGAAAGACACGCCTCACTGTCAGGCCGCTGCCCTCCTGGACCCAAAGACCCCAAAGACTCCAGCCCCAAAGCAAGCCCCTGCACCCCCGGCCGCAGGCACAGGGGCGTCCGGCAATGACACGCAGCCGGACCTCAGTGACGTGGAGTCCATGGAGGCGGAGTCGTGTGGGAGCGACGTGGAGTCCATGGAGGTGGAGTCGTGTGGGAGCGACGTGGAGTCCATGGATGCGGAATCTGAAGGGGAGCCCCTCAGTGACATGGAGGTGGACCCGCCCAGCGCCCGACTGGCCAGCAGAGTGCTCCCACCGGCCAGCCCAGTGCCCCGGCCGGCCAGCCCAGTGCACCCACCGGCCAGCCCAGTGCTCCCGCCCGGCCGTCCCAGTGCTCCTGCCGGCCAGCCCAGTGCACCCGTCGGCCAGCCAGGCGCTCCCGCTGGCCAGGCCAGAGCCCCCGCCGGCCAGCCCAGCGCTCCCGCCGCCAGCCCAGCGCCCCGCCCCGCCAGCTCAGCGCTCCCGCTGGACAGCCCAGTGCTACCTCCAGCCATCCCAGAGCCCCCGCCGGCCAGCCCAGCGCCTCCGCCCGGCCAGCCCAGCGCTCCCGCCGCCAGCCCAGCGCTCCCGCTGGCCAGCCCAGTGCTCCCGCCGGCCAGCCCAGTGCTCCTGCCGGCCAGCCCAGCGTTGCCGCTGGCCAGCCCAGTGGCCCCACCAGCCAGCCCAGTGGCCCTGCAGGCCAGCCCAGCGCCCCGGGACTGTGCCCAGCGGCCAGATGACCACGGCCCAGGTTGTGCACCCCACCAACCCCAGCGCAAAGGCAAATAAGAGACGCCATGGAAACCAGCGGTGCCTGAGCAGCAAGAGAAACCGGCCGTACACCAGGCCGGGGCCAAAGGGCACCCAGGGCGCGCCCTTTGCCTGGGCCCACTGTCCAGGCCCCACCTGTACAACAGGCTGCGCTCCCCAATGTGCCCGCACTGCTGCCAGGCACATTCACTGGTACCAGCGGGCAGCCAATGGGCCCTGCCGCCACCCAGGTCGCACCTGGGCCCGCCAACATGTCAGCACAGCTGCCGGGCCTGGTAATTGCTACCACCAGGCAGCCAATGGGCCCTGCCGCAACCCAGGTCGCAGCTGTGCCCACCAATTTGCCTGCCAACATGCCAGCACCACCACCTGGCCCATTTGTTGGCAACACCGGGCAGCCATTAGGCCCTGCTGCCCCCCAGGTCGCACCTGCGCCCGCCCACATGCCCGTACCACCGCCAGGTCCATTAATTGGCACCACTGGGCTGCCATTTAGCCGTGCCACCACCCAGGTAGCACCTGTGCCCATCAATGTGCCAGCACCACCGCCTGGCCCATTCGGTGGCAACACCAGGCAGCCATTTGGCCCTCCCGCCACCCAGGTCGCTCCTGTGCCCATCAATGTGCCAGCACCACCACCTGGCACATTCGGGGCACCACAGGGCAGCCATTTGGCCGTGCTGCCACCCAAGTCACATCTGTGCCCACTCACATGCCCGCACCACCACCGGGCCTGTTCTCTGGAGCCACCGGGCAGCCATTTGGCCCTGCCACCACCCAGATGGCACCTGTGCCAGCCCACCTGCCCGCACCACCTCCAGGCGTGTTCACTTTAGCCACCGGGCAGCCATTTGGCCCTGCTGCCATCCAGGTCGCTCCTGCACCTGCCAATGTGCCTGCCCTGCCATGGGGCCCATTCGGTGGCACCGCTGGGCAGCCATTTGGCCCTGCTGCCACCCAGGTCCCAACTGCTCCTGCCAATGTGCCCACAAACATGCCAGCACCACCGCCTGGCACATTCGGGGCACCATTTGGCAGCCATTTGGCCCTTTTTCCACCCAAGTCACTACTGCATCCGCTCACATGCCCGTACCACCGCCGGGCCCCTTAATTGGCACCACTGGGCAGCCATATGGCCATGCCACGACCCAAGTGGCCCCTGTGCCTACCAACATGCCAGCACCACCGCCTGGTCCATTCGGGGCACCACCGGGCAGGCATTTGGCCGTGCCACCACCCAGGTGGCCCCTGTGCCCACCAACATGCCAGCACCACCACCTGGCCCATCCGGGGGCACCACTGGGCAGCCATTTGGCCGTGCCACCACCCAGGTGGCCCCTGTGCCCACCAACATGCCAGCACCACCGCCTGGCACATTCGGGGGGGCACCACTGGGCAGCCATTTGGCCGTGCCACCACCCAGGTGGCCCCTGTGCCCATCAACGTGCCAGCACCACCACCTGGCCCATTCGGGGCACTACAGGGCAGCCCTTTGGCCCGGGCACCAAGCAGGTGGCACCTGCGTGGCTGAAT
Source organism: Cryptotis parvus (assembly GCA_021461705.1). Classification (NCBI taxonomy): domain Eukaryota; kingdom Metazoa; phylum Chordata; class Mammalia; order Eulipotyphla; family Soricidae; genus Cryptotis; species Cryptotis parvus. The sequence goes on along the minus strand of JAJIBD010023149.1, from coordinate 26,810 downwards.
GTGCCTCCACCACCCCCTGGGGCCACTCAGTGGCACCACCATGCCATCATTTGGCCCTGCCACTCTCCAGGTCGCACCGGCACCCGTCAACGTGCCTGCCCCACCTCCAGGGCTGCACAGCAGTACCGCCGGCCAGTCTCATGGCCACGCTGCCACTCGGGCACCACCTGTGCCCCCAACATGCTCGCACCCCAGCAGGGCCTATCCAGCGGTGCCACCCAGCAGGGCTGGTACCAGCAGCCTCGTGGCCGTGCTGCCAATCCGGGTACCACCAGTTGCCCCCAAAACACATGCACCCCAGCAGGGCCTATCCAGCGGTGCCACCCAGCGGGGCTGGTACCAGCTGCCACGTGGCAAGGCTGCCAGCAAGGTCAGACAGGGGCCAAGGGGGCAGAGGAGAGCGGCCACACCAAAAAGAAGCGCCGCTAGGCGGCGCAGGCTCGGGGGCTGCCGCCCCACACACCCTTTTCTGCCTGAGGCTTCAGGTCTGAATAGCCCCACCCCAGACACCCTAGAGACCCTCACCTGACAGGGTCTCAGCACCTCAGTTACCATCCACCAGTCAGGAAGTTCTTCCCCGTGCCCTTCCCAGGCCCCATCCTTACCACCCGCCAGGAAACATCTGTGCCTACATCATTTGGCCTTGGCACCATGCAGGGCACACTTGTCACCCGATGTGCCCGCACCACTGCCAGGCCCATTTACGGATACCACCGGTACCACTCGGCCCCTGCCACCATACGGGTCGCACCTGAGCCCCCAAACGGGCCTGCACCACTGCCATCCTCATTAATTGGCACCACTGGGCTGTTATTTGGCCTGCCGCCATCGAGGTCGCACCTGCCCCCGTGAGCGTGCCCGCACCATTGCTGGGCCTTTCCGCAGCAGCACCAGGCAGCCTCTTGGCCCTGCCACCATCCAGGTCCCCCCTGTGCCCCTGAACGTGCCCGCACTGCCGTCGGGCTGTTCCGCAGCAGCACCAGGCAGCCTCTTGGCGCTGCCACCCTCCAGGTCCCCCATGTGCCCCTGAACGTGCCCGCACCGCCGCCGGGCCGCTTCGCGGCAGCACCAGGCAGCCTCTTGGCCCTGCCACCATCCCGGTCCCCCTGTGCCCCCTGAACGTGCCCGCACCGCCGTCCGGGCCGCTCCGCGGTAGCACCAGGCAGCCTCTTTCCCTGCCGCCATCCAGGTCGCACCTGCCCCCCGTGAGCGTGCCCGCCACCGCCCGGGCCGTTAGCAGATCCACGGGGCAGACACTTGGCCTTGCTGCCACTCAGGTTGCACCTCGACCCACAACGCTCGCACCACCCTCGGGTTCATTAATTGTGTGATACTGTACCAAGAAAGATACATTTACGCAGATACTATTTCCTTGTTCCATAAATTTTTTGGAAACACACGTGGCGTCCTCGCTGTGCTTTTGTCTCTGAACAGCTGAGTGACATCACTGTGTCGCGGGCGGGAGGGGACGGGACCTCGGCAGCACCCCCTCCCAGCTGGCCGGGCGCTGAGGTTCTCTGGGGGTGCTGCTCCCCTCTCCTCCAGGCCAGGGCCCTGCAAACCTGGTGGGACCCCTCAGCTCCAGTCAGCCTGGTCCTAGGCCAGGGCCCCTCCCCCTTTTCTACAGCACCACCAATGCGCCCCAAGCAGGGAGTGGACTGGCTAAGCGGGAGGGGGAGAGCTGGGGTGGGGACTCTGTAGCGAGCCCCGCACTGCAGAGACAGCCCCGGCGCTCACTGGTGATGCCAACATCCAAACAAATCAGACACTTGGGTTAAAGGCAATGGGGCGGGGCAGACCTATAGGACAGTGGGGGAGGCATTTACCACACACAAGGCCAACCCGGCTGCCGTTCCTGCCATCCCATCTGTTCCCCGAGCACCCCCAGGAGTAATTCCAAGGATCACAGGTCTGGACATGGGCTCTGAGGGGGGTCCCAAGGCAAGTCACATGGGCTCTGAGGTAGAGCCACATGGGAAGGACACAGGCTCTGAAGAGGGGGTCAGACAGGGAGGAACAGGGGGGCCTGGAGGAGAGGCCACGTACAGGGGGATGCGGGCTCTGAGGTGAGGTGACGGGAGGACACGGGCCCGGAAGGCTCTGAGTTGGGGGGCACACAGGGAGGCTCTGAGGTCACATGGGATGTACACGATGCCTGAATGGGCTCACATGGGCAGGGACATGGGCCCTGACATGGGTCACACAGGGTGGGACAGGGCTGTATCGTGGCCACACTGCCAGGTGACTGACTCTTCCATGGGTTCCCATAGCAGGGACAGGGGTGCTGGGGTGGGATCAGGTGCCGCACACATGGAGCACAGCCGCCCTGGGTGCCGTCACACACGTAGCACGGCCACCCCTGGGTGCCGCCACACCGGGCATACCGCTGGGTGCCGCCACACGAGCACGGGTGCCCTGGGCCATCACACATGGAGCATGGTCGCCCCGATGCCGCACACACGGGCACGGCACACCTGGGTGCCACACACACGGGCTGGCCGCCCTGGGTGCCATCACACACGGAGCACGGCCACACCTGGGTGCCATCACACACGGAGCATGGCCGCCTGGGTGCGTCACACGAGCCGGCCGCCCCTGGGTGCCTCATGGAGCATGGTCGCCCGGTGCCGCACACACGGAGCACGGCCACACCTGGGTGCCATCACACCGGAGCATGGCGCCCGGGTGCCCCCCACGGGCTGGTCGCCCTGGGTGCCTCACACCGGGCTGGTGCCCTGGGGCCCCACCGGGCTGGCCGCCCTGGGTGTCCCTGGACCGGCCGCCCGGTGCCGCACACACGGAGCACGGCCGCCCCTGGGTGCCATCACACATGGAACACGGCCGCCCCGGTGCCATCACACACGGAGCACGGCCGCCCCTGGGTGCCATCACACATGGAGCACGGCCGCCCCTGGGTGCCATCACACACGGAGCACGGCCACACCTGGGTGCCATCACACATGGAACACGGCCGCCCCGGTGCCATCACACACGGAGCACGGCCGCCCCTGGGTGCCATCACACATGGAACACGGCCGCCCCCGGTGCCATCACACACGGAGCACGGCCGCCCCTGGGTGCCATCACACATGGAACACGGCCGCCCCGGTGCCGCCACACACGGAGCATGGCCGCCCCTGGGTGCTCTCTGCCAGCACTTAGCAAATAAGGCTACAGTGGGGAGTGGGGACTCCCTGTCTCACTGCCTGCATACCTCATGAAAGTCCACTCTAAGGTGAAAAAAATGACACAGGATCCGAGGTCATTCACACTAGCAGGGACATGGAATTCTGGGCTGTGGTCACACAGGGGAGGACACGAGGCTCTTAGATGGGGCCACACGCGCAGGGGGCCGCGGCTCTGAGGCGGGATCACATTAGCACAAACATGGAGCTCTGAGGGGGCCACACGGGCAGGAAACACAACTCTGAGGGGGTCACAGTCACAGACACATGTGACACTGAAGTGAGGGCATGGCTGCAGGGTGCAGGGCTCTGACGTGGGTCACACGAGCAAGGACGAGAGACAATGACGTGCGCCTCGCACAGGGCAGGGACGAGAGACAGTGACGTGCGTCCTCACACAGGGCAGGGACTAGAGACAGTGATGTGCGTCTCGCACAGGGCAGGGACTACAGACAGTGACGTGTGCCTCACACATGGCAGGGACTACAGACTGTGACGTGCGTCTCGCACAGGGCAGGGACTACAGACAGTGACATACCTCTCACACAGGGCAGGGACGAGAGACAGTGACGTGCGTCTCGCACAGGGCAGGGACTAGAGACAGTGACATGAGTCTCGCACAGGGCAGGGATGAGAGACAGTGACATGAGTCTCGCACAGGGCAGGGACTAGAGACAGTGACATGCGTCTCGCACAGGGCAGGGACGAGAGACAGTGACGTGCGTCTCACACAGGGCAGGGACGAGAGACAGTAATCTGCGCCTCGCACAGGGCAGGACGAGAGACAGTGACGTGCGCCTCGCACAGGGCAGGACGAGAGACAGTGACGCGCGCCTCGCACAGGGCAGGGACGAGAGCAGTGACGTGCGCCTCGCACAGGGCAGGACAAGAGACAGTGACGGGCGTCTCGCACAGGGCAGGGACTAGAGACAGTGACGCTGCGCTCGCACAGGGCAGGACAAGAGACAGTGACGTGTGTCTCCCACAGGGCAGAAATGGCTCTGAGCTGGGGTCACAACACCAACTTGGATCCTGAGGTGACATCACACAGGCTAGACTGTCAGGCTCTGAAATCTGGGGGCGTGGCTGGCCAGGTGGGCGCATCAGGAAAGCAGCAGAGCTGCAGGCCTCAGGCAGGCAGGCCTGGGGCTATTGCCACCAGGACTTAGGGAAAGAAACCGAAACTACAACTCCCAGAATTCCAAGCTGCAGAGGAACTAAAGGGAACACTCTGAACCTTCAAGCCAGTACACCTCCCTCTCGGTACCCTCCCTGGCTCAGGGCTGGCCACGTGAAAGCCGCAGAGCGGTGGGTAGCAGACCTCAGGCAGGCAGACCCTGGAGCTACTGCAGCCAAACCGAAACTACTTTTTTTGCATAAATATGCAGCTTACTAGGCCACATATTAATACAAGAAGCAGGTAATTCAACACCAAGAGAAAGGTAATACCCTCAGAGCAGGAAGAGGAGAATTCCTCCTGCTGAGCATCTCCGGGTCCTACCTGACAGTGAGGAAGAACCGCCCCAGAAGGTTCCACACAGGCTACCACAGCACCAAGGGGAAACAACGCAGCTCCCCAGCTGGAAGAGTGGATGAAAAACAAGCTGAAAACTCATAAAAGGACACACACATACATAAGCTCTCTGACAAAGATTTCTGAAATCGGGTCACAGAGTAGAGCACAGGGCTATGACGTGGGGTCAGTCACACAAGCAGGGACATGTGACTCTGTTTCAGGGTCACACACGCAGGGACACAGAACTCAGGGACATGGAGCTGGGAGGATGGGGTTTACGGTCGTCAAGGGGCTCTGAGGAGGTCACACAAGTAGGGACATGGGCTCTGAGGGGGCGTCACATGGGCAGGGGCAGTGCTGCAGTTCCCGGGCACACGCTGTGGGAGCAGCTGGCAACGGCCCAGAGGGCTTGGTGCTGGAGTCTGTGTCCGGAAACCAAACCCGGGGCCTGGAGGGAGCTCCAGGGGGTGACTGTGAGCCAGGCAGAGCCACGATCCATCCTGACTCGAAGGGACCTGAGTGTCACCCGCGGCCTGGACATTCGCGGCCCTTCTTAAGCACTGTCGGCTCCCAGGGACAAGTGGCAGGTGGCCACATTCCAGTCACCCAAGGACCACAGGCAGGGACATGGGCTCTGAGGTGGTCACACAGGAGGAACGGGGTCACACAAGTAGGGACATATGTGTCTGAAGAGGGGTCACACAGGGAGAGACATGGGGCTCTGGGGTAGGGTCTCAGGGGAGGGACGGAGGCTCTGAGGAGGTGCCATGAGCAGGGGCATGGGACTGAGAAGAGGTCACATGCAGAGGTCATGGGGTGCTGAGGTGGGGTCAAAGGGCAAGGTCACAGGACCCTGGGGGTCAGTTGGCTCAGACTTGGGGCTCTGTGTATGGGGTCACATGAGTAGCATCAAGACACCCCTCTTCCTCCCCCTCTTCCCCCTCTTCCCCCCCCCCACAATGACACACATTGGAAATGAAGACTGCTGGTCTCCTTGCGTAATCACATCCTACCAAGTAAACTCTCCATTAACCGAAAGCAGATTATCTACAATTTAATACCACTCAATTATGGAAAATCACCAGGCCCCATTCTAAATGCGCAGATGAAAAGAACCAAAAGACATCCCTGCTGTTTGAGCACTTGTGGTCTCTTTGGAAAAAAAAAGACACAAGCAGCCAATTAAAATGAAACAGAGTCAGTGGCCAGGGGGAGGCAGGAAAGTGGGCTCCTCTCGCTCTGGTGAGGAAGCAGAGGAGGAAGGTCTCAGCAATGGCTGAGCGGGAGCATCGTCTTTTGAGTTTCGCGACTGGGGGGCAGCAGAGTATAACCCTGAACCGGAAGGAACATGGCCGGGATGCTGGACAGAAAGCCACTGCCCAGCACATGCCAGGGCAGAGGGCAAAGAGCAGTGGGCACGTGAGTCATTTAGTTGCAAGGAGCAACATTTAGTCCCCTGGAGTGGTTTCCTGTGAAGGCATTTCAAAACGCACTGGAGCTAATATTTGACTAGGGTAGATGGTGAGGGACCTTGGGGGCCCCAGTGATAATGGAGGCTTAGCAAGAGCTTGTATAGCAAATGGCAGGGGGGCAATAGGGAGTGAGCTCAGAAGCTGGATTCAAGTATCTGAGGAGCAAAGGAAGAGTGGGCTCAGGGATTGCAGCTGTCCACCTGTCACAGCTCGAGGGAACCGCACAAGGCCAGGGATGGAGCCTGGGCCTCCTGCATGCCAAGACCGTCCGGACTCTGTGGCCTTGCGCATGGCGTCCGTCGGAACGGTGTCTGCTGACCCGACCCTGAAGTCAACACTCCACAAAACCCCATGTGGGTATCAGGGGGGTAATTCTCCACTAAAATCCACACTCAAAGAAAGATAGAAGAATTGTGGGTCTCGGCTCTACGGCTCCTCTTTGGGAGAGCAGGAAATGAAAACCCTGTGTGTGTCCAGCAGTGAGACCTGACTTTGCAGAATTCTCACCAGAGCTGCGCAATTTTTGAGGAAAGTGTGTGGCTGCACCGCTGGAGAGCAGAACGGAAGTGGTTGATGAGGGAAAGTGAAGGCAAGCTGGGCCTAGGGAAAGGACCTCAAGGCCAGTGTGTTTTCCAGGGAAAAGACAAAAAGTGTAGGAAACAGAACCACCGGGACGCCCCAGTTCCAATGCCTGTATCGTGAGCAAGTGGAACCCTCCGGAGAAGCTGCTCAGAAAGGGCGGGTCGGGCAGAGCGCGTTGCCTTCGGCAGACACTCAGAAACGGTTGGTCAAGCACACGTTGCCTTCAGTGGACATTTAGAAAGCGTCAAGCAGAATGTTCCCTGACTCTCACGCTGCCACGGGCACTGGGAAGGTCAGCTATGATGGTGATTTGGAGCCTCTCCCTAATGCGGGCAAAACTGGGTGGGAATCTGTGACTGTCCCGGAGGAGCCGCAGAGCATCACGCCCCACACGGCCAACGCCCCACCCAGAACAGCAGACAGGAGACTGACCGTGGCGAAGTTTCGCAGGGGGACCCATGGGGACTCTCTCCCCCACTTCACGCCACACGTGCAGCTTGGCCAACGCCGCATCCTAAACCTGCTAACCGCCAGGTCTCTTTCACGGGGAGGAATGCTGCTGGGGGGCTGCTGGGAGCCTGCCCGATCTGGGCAGCAGTTGGTAGTGCCAGGGCTTTGCAAGGCAATGCCCTTGACCTTGAGCTGAATTCAGGCATGGGAGAAATTGGGATCTCCTGCAGCAGCCCCCGTCCCAGGGAGGGTGGTCTGTGCCGCTTCTTTGGCCGCAAGACACACCAGTGACCACCGGGCCCTTTGCTAGCTCCAGGAGGGGGGTGGGTGACTCTGATAAGTCACGCCCCACCAAGGAGCTCAACGTGGACAAGATATGAGAGTGGAAAAGCAGGGCTTGAGGGCCAAGAGCCAACGGCTCTCTGCACAGAGCAGCCATCCGCACCTTCCCCACGCCATCAGAAGCCACGGGGCAAAGCTAAGGACAGAGCTAAGGACAGAGCTAAGGACAGAGCTAAGGTCAGAGCTAAGGTCAGAGCTAAGGTCAGAGCTAAGGACAGAGCTAAGGACAGAGCTAAGGACAGAGCTAAGGTCAGAGCTAAGAGGCAGAGCTAAGGACAGAGCTAAGGACAGAGCTAGTGGACAGAGCTGCGTATGCTTTGTCCTCGTGTCCAGATCTGCCTTCTGACAGCCGAGGAGACGGGTCCCTCTGATGTTCGGGGAGATGGGTCCCTTCTGACAGCTGGGAGATGGGTCCCTTCTGACAGCGGGGAGACAGGTCCCAGGTCCCTCTGACAGCCGGGGAGACAGGTCCCAGGTCCCTATGACAGCCGGGGAGACAGGTCCCAGGTCCCTCTGACTGCTTGGGAGACGGGTCCCTTCTGACAGCCGGGGAGATGGGTCCCTCTGACAGCCGGGGAGACAGGTCCCAGGTCTCTCTGACAGCTGGGGAGACGGGTCCCTTCTGACAGTCAGGGAGATGGGCTCCAGGTCCCTCTGACAGCCAGGAGACGGGCCCCAGGTCCCTCTGACAGCTGGGGGAGACGGGTCCCAGGTCCCTCTGACAGCCGGGGAGATGGGTCCCTCTGACAGCCGGGAAGACAGGTCCCTCTGACAGCCGGGGGAGACAGGTCCCTGGTCCCTCTGACAGCCGGGGGAGATGGGTCCCTTCTGACAGCAGAGAGACAGGTCCCAGGTCCCTCTGACAGCCGGGGAGACAGGTCCTCTGACAGCCAGGGAGACAGGTCCCAAGTCCCTCTGACAGCCGGGGAGACGGGTCCCTTCTGACAGCCGGGGAGTGACGGGGTCCCTTCTGACAGCCGGGGAGACAGGTCCCAGGTCCCTCTGACAGCCGGGGAGTTGGGTCCCTTCTGACAGCCGGGAGACGGGTCCCAGGTCCCTCTGACAGCCGGGGAGACAGGTCCCAGGTCCCTTTGACTGCTGGGGAAGCGGGTCCCTTCTGACAGCCGGGGAGACGGGTCCTTCTGACAGCCAGGGAGACAGGTCCCAGGTCCCTCTGACAGCCAGGGAGACGAATCCCTTCTGACAGCCGGGGAGATGGGTCCTTCTGACAGCCGGGGAGATGGGTCCCAGTTCCCTCTAACAGCCGGGGAGACGGGTCCTCTGTCCCTTCTGACAGCCGGGAGACGGGTCCTTCTGACAGCTGGGGAGACAGGTCCCAGGTCCCTCTGACAGCCGGGAGAAGGGTCCCTTCAGGCTGGTTTGCTCCCCTGCTGCCTGTGCCGGGCCACACCAGAGGGATGTGCCCCAAGTTCCTTCTAGTCAACGTCCTTTCCAACTTTCGTCACCCATCATCTGAGTCTTCCACCACACCCCACACCCCCTTTCACAGCTGCCCGCTCTGTCACCCCAAGGCAAGGAATCTGCCTCGCTGTCCTGTAGCTTCCCTCCAATCTTCCAGGGCCCCTAAGAGACACTTCAGAATGTCTGCAGAGGGGACATCTGTGGTGTAGCTGTGTGTCTCTGTGTGTGTATGTCGGCGTGCACGTGTGTGGTATGTGCGTCAGTGTGCATTGTGTGTGCACGTGTGTGTGCCAGATGGGTCAGGGGTGGGCTTCTAAGCATTGCTCAGAGACACCAGGGCCCATGTGTATCTGCAGGCATGTGTGTGCGCGTGTACCATCTGTGATCAGGGGGTGGTCTAAGCTTTGCTCAGAGACGCCAGGGCCCGTGTGTGTATCTGTGTGTGTGTGTGTGTGTGTGTGTGCAGCACATGCACTACTTGGGATCAGGGGTGGGCTTCTAAGCATTGCTCAGTGGACCCAATGCTCAGGGGTTGCTCCTGGCTCTTCACTCAGGAATTACTCCCTGGCTGTGCTTAGGGATCCTATGGGATGCCAGGGATGGAACCCAGGTTGGCTGCGTGCAAGGCAAACGCCCTCCCTGCTCTACTATTATTCTAGTACTCTGATTGATCCTCCTATAAACCCTTATTTGCATACCCAGTCCGATTGGTTTCCCACATCCCGTTATTTGCATAAAGATACATGTGCAGTCTCATGGGTCGGATGCACTCTGATTGGTCCTCTATAAACCCTTGTTTGCATACCCAGTCCGATTGGCTCCCCACATCCCGTTATTTGCATAAAGACACATCTGCAGTCTCATGGGTCAGAAACAACCTGATGCCTGATTCCCACAGGAACTGCCGGCCTTAACCAAATTTTTCCAAGGGAGGAATTTTGATGTCACTGAAAGTAAGCAGACCTTTAGGAAATGTTTGTCTTAGGTCAGGGACTACTCCAGAGTTTTCAGATACTTCACACATTTGATCACCATAACAATGGACAAAGTGACGCTTTAGTTTTTAATTTTAGGAGACACCCAGCAGTACTCATGAATTACTCCTTGTCAGTGCTCAGAGAATGGGCAGTGGGGTGTCAGCACCAGAGCCAAGGTCAGCTGAATGCCAGGCAAGCATCTTCAGCAGCTGTATCGTGTCTCTGGCCCCAAACGCAGACTTGGAGGATGAAGCAATGACAGTCCCTGCTCTTGGCCCCTCCTGCTCCCTCCACGCATGCAGGACAAACGTCTAGGCGCAGTTCCCTGCCTGCACTGCTGCTGGAAGCGTCACCCTCTCCTAATTCAAGGATTCTGAGAAGAAACACAAAAAAGGGTGTGAAGAGGCGCAGGGAGCTCTGGTTATCCTCCTACTGGCCTAAACACTCAAGGTCCATGCACGGAAAACAAGCACGCACCATTTTCCAAAAATACGACGCTTCACTCCCGATTTCAGTCGCACTTCCTGTGTGTCTTTAAGCTCCATATGCCCGGAGCCACAGTGCAGTGTGTAAGGTGGGCTGCATGCAGTCAGCCCAGGCAGCAATCCCTGGCACCACAGATGGCTTGCACCACCAGGAGTAATGCCTGAGTGTAGAGCTAAGAGTAAGCCCACACCAGGCGTGGCCAACACACCACCAAACAAACAAAAAAAAAGCCCAACGGGTAAGAGAACACACAGAGGATGTGGCAAGGGGTCAGAACTTTGAGCTTCAGATTCATCAGGGAGGAGATTTTAAATTCGACTCAGAAGGAAAGTGAGTCAATCTCCAATGAAAGGATCAGACAGAGATCCCCAAAGGAAAGGATCAGAAAGAGATCTCTAACGGAAAGGATCAGACGGAGCTCTCCAATGGAAAGGATCAGACAGAGATCTCCAATGGAAAGGATCAGACAGAGATCTCCAATGGAAAAGATTAGACAGAGATCTCCAATGGAAAGGATCAGACAGAGATCTCCAATGCAGACGGAGATCTCCAACGGAAAGAACCAGAGAGCTCTTGTCATAGACAGTGCACTAGAGCACTGTGCACTGTCTATGAGACATGGGGCCACTCTTCTGCAGGCCAGACGGGTGCTCTGCTGTCCTCATGTTCACTCAGCAGCTTGCACTGTGCTCTTTTGGCAAGTGAGGCTGTGGCCAATGTCTCTGACCTATGACAGCAGCTCCTCAGTTGGACACTGGAGTGATAACACCGCACAACAGCCAGGAAGGGAAGCACGAGTTGTTTGTGCAAACAACCACACATATTGAAGGGAAAATTATATAATATATATAGTAGATATTTCTTTTCCTTCTCTCCGTGTCTCTGTCTCTGTCTCTCTCTCAATCCCACCCTGGCAGAACTGGGCAATAGCGCCCATGGATACAGCATGACCTGGAGAGAGTCTGTCCCCGTCAGTGTCTGGATCCTTCGCTCCCATCAGAGCTGGATGGGATACAAGCCCCTCAGACTCAGAAACACTCTAATCAGGAGGTGCCATTGCCCTGGGCCATGCCAGCCATCGGACCCCATCAGATCCATCTGTAAATGCTGAGGCGCTAGAATACAGCTGGGCCAGACTTTACGGTTACCCTTGACGGTTATCCTTGACGTTCATCCTTCATGGTCATCCTTTGCTCTGATGCAGGCAGAGGCTTACACTAAAGCAATGCGGCCTATGAAGCCAACGGCAGGGAGGCACATGCAGCAATCTGCTGCCGCCTGGTGCCACTGGCAGACAGCCTGAAGAGCGAAGGGGACCAGGAGGAAAGACACACACATGATGTCACCTGCCTGCCAGGGTGGAGAACTCAGATGAGGAAATGTAAGGTCATGAAGGCACAGACCACATTTGACCCCAGAGTACAGTGGTGAGGACAGAGAAGAAAACAATCACGATGGGAGGAAGAGGCTGAGAGAGGAAGTAATGGGGCACAGGGCGGGGCTTTGGCCAAAATGATAACATGGGAGATGGTAGCACCTACCGCCGGAGCACCGCCCACACACTGGAAACATGAGCGCCAAACTACAACCATCAAACTGTGTAAGTGTGGAGGGAACTCGGGGACACCGGTAGAGGGAAGCACACACTAGTTGTGGGATCAGTGCTGGAATCTTGCAAGCCTAAAACTCAGCTCTCAATAACTTCACAAATCATGGCTCTTAAATTGAAAAGAAATTATGGGAGCATGGAAACACACAATCACCTGTAACTCAGACTATCATCTCTCCAATCAGCTATGCTGAAATTGCTCTTGGATTTCTCAGGAATTAAGGAAGAATGCTTTCAGAAATAATATATATATATATATATATATATATATATATATATATATTCATCACTTATCTGCAATGTCGAGAATAGTGGATGAGGAAAGGTATACAGAGATATAGTGATATATATGTTTTGATATCTAGGAAGTATACATTTTGAAATATAGTGATATATAGTGTGATATATTGTGATATTTAGAGATATATTGTGATATACAGAGAAATATATATTTTGATATGTAGTGACATATATATGTTCCCGCCGCCTCCCAGTCAGGCTGTGGCTGAGGCCGGTCCTGGCTTTGTAGCTTGCTCAAGATGGCGGCACAGCCACCCAGCGGGATCCGCCTCAGCGCGTGTACCTCTTTGAAGAACTTCGAATCTTAGTACATCAGCCCTGACCCGCCACCCCAGCAGTGCCTTGCAAGAAGCCAGAGGAACCCCCACACCATGAGGGCAGCCATTTTCCATATCCAGACTCCCCTCTACTCAGAGCTCCACCCAGCAGAAGAGTTGATCACAATCCGGGCTCATCAATAAATGAACGAGATGAGAGGTGACTACACGAGTAACTCACCCACACGGCAGATCCTGGCAAGCTACCCGTGTCATATTTGACATGCCAAATACCAGTAACAATTATAGACCTCATTCCCATGACCTGATGGAATGATTTGAGGCTCTTTATGTTCTTCGAGGGAGCAGATGCCCTTGGGCTACACTAGCATGTTACAGGACATATGGAGATGTTACTGGTGCCTGCTCGAGCAAATCGATGAACAACAGGAAGACAGTGATACAGTGATAGTGACATATGTTGATATATATCAATATATTGTGATATACTATGATATATAATGATATATAATGATATATATCACTATGTATGTGTATATATAATATATGTAGATGTATATTATACGTGTATATTATATATATAATATACATTATATATGTGTATATTATAAATATATATATATATATAGATCCAAGACCTCATTTTCCAAAACAAAATGCCATGACCTGTGGCTACCCCAGTTAGTTTGGAAACAAACAGCAAAGGCTTTTGGATGAAATCCATAGTCCATGGACCTGGGCATAACAGGAGTAACCCTGCAGCTCTCTGCACTCTGCAGGCCTGAGGCAAAGCCTGGGAAAGGCAAGAGAACAGACTGCTGAGTGGATAGATGACTCTTTTTTCTTATTATTATTGAAGCAGAAAAATAAAAAGATAAACAAATGGGAAGCGATGGAGAATGATGGGTCTAAATGCAATTACAAGGCTTTGTGGAGCTACCAAAGCCTGACACCACTGCGAATGATTAGGAAATTCTGTCTAGCATGACTTTACTCAGAAAGCTCTATGTGATGAATTCACACTCTCCAGAGCAGTTGCAGCTATCAGCTGAAATCACAGCAGGGAGGTGAGTAAATAGGTCAGATATTCTAGGAGATAAATGTGCAACCAACATCTTCCTCAGGGCTTTGTAAAAAGCAGGCAACGCCATCCCGCCCCCCTCCCAATTGTTATAAAACTCTTCTGCAGAGGCGCCATTATAAAATCGGGCTCTGACTGCCGATAACCTCCATTAGTAATCGCTCCTCACTCCTGCCATTAAAGATGCTAATACACTTCAGAACTTTCCTTTCGCAGTTACTCAAGTGATGGGGGACAGGTGCACAGAGTGTAGACGTGCACAGAACTTCACAGAACCTTTTCCACACACTCAGAGAAACGTCAGGAACAAATTGCGGGGGGGTGGGGGGAGCAATTTATTGCAGAAAAAAAAGCAATTTATTGTATCACCCTCTAGTTAGTTGGGGTCACACCTGGCAGTGCTCAGGGCTCAGTCCCGCCTCTGTGCTCAGGGATCACTCCTGCCGGTGCTTGAGGGACCGTATGAGACACTCGGGAGTGAACCTGGCTTGGCTGTGTGCAAGGCAAACGCCTACCCACTAAACCATCACTCTAACCCCAGAATTATTTTCCCCCAAGATTTACTTTTCTTTTTTAATGATAAAAGGTAATGTTGCAATGCATACATTTGCCAGAAAAGGTACAATATTTTCCCTCTGGGTTTGGAACCTCTTGAAAAACTCCGTAGGCTGCTGTTTCGTTTTCATAGTAATTGCAGCTAAATCAGAACTTGGAGAAGCATGAAGCACGCCAGACAACTCCAAGCAGCTCCCAGTGCTGCTCCCAAACTTAAACAGAGACAGAATCCGAAGCAGGACCAGCAGCTGTCTAAATGTGTCTCTTAGGAGCGGCCCACGCGGCACAGCATGGGACGCCTTATCTTTCACGGATAGGCTGAAAGCTCTAAGTTACTCATTCTATGGCTTCATAAAAGAAGCTCATATTTAACTCATTGGAGATAACGGGGCCTTGTTCCCTCGTGCAGATATATTAAGGCTGCTGGTTATTTCTGTAGTTAATCTCTTCTGGAAAACATTCCCAGTCATAAAATATATCTTCTTGTGATAAAAGGAAGATAATATGAAATAAATATTCCCTGTGGAGCTAAGGGATGCGAAGAGAATACTAACGAGGACAGAAGGCTTACTCTGAGAACATTGCAAACTCCCTCTTGCAGCTAGGTAGCAAGACTCGGTAGTCTTGTCATCTTCGAGGAAAACTTTCAATATCTTATGTTTCTATTTTCTCCTTTTTGGGGGCCTGGGGCTTTGGGCCACCCCCTGGAGGTTGATTAGGATCGACTTTGTAAATCACAGTGTTGAAAAAAGAGTTGGAAAAGGGCCAAATAACAAGAGGTCTGGGAACCTCCACCACCGGCTTCCCTGGGCTCCTAATTCACAGCGCACATGCACTCAGGTGGCCTCATCCTGTCTGTTCACTGTCCAGTTTGTGACAATCCTGTCCCAAGGCAGCCAGAGCCCACGCCCTAATCGTCCTGGGCTCTGGACTCTGTAACCCTGGCTCTGCACTTAGTAGTTATACCTGGCAGAGCTCTGTGCTGGGGGACCTGATGGATGCCTAGGATTAAACCCAGGTGGGCAGCTTGCAACAGAAACCCCTTCCCCACTGTACTATGGCTCTGGCTCCTCTGACTGGTCCGCTTATAAACCATTATTTGCATACCCAGTCCAATTGGTTCCCCACATTCCATCATTTGCATAAAGACATATATGCGGTCTCATTGTTCAGATGCAATCTGATGTCTTTTGGGTCATATCCAGCAAAGCTCAAAGGTCCCTCCTGGCTCTGCACTCAGGAATTTCTCTTGGCAGTACCGGGGGGACCCTACGGGATCCCCCGGGTTGGCGCATGCAAGGCAAACCCCTCCCTGCTCGAGTATCACTCAGGTTCTCTGATTGGACTGCTTAGAAACCCTTATTTGCATATCCAGTCTGATTGGTTCCCCACATCCCGTCATTTGCATAAAGACTCATCTGCAGTCTCATTGGTCGGATGCAACCTTATGCCTTTTTGGGTCACCCGGGCAATGGTCAGGGGTTGCTCCTGGCTCTGCACTCGGGATTCACTCCTGGTGTTTCTTGGGACCCTATGGCCAGAGTGATAGTAGAGCAGGGATTGTCTTTGCCAGCTCGCAGCCACCCCAGGTTCCACCTCTGGCATCGCTATGGTTCTCCAAGCCCTGCCAGGACTGATCCCTAAGTGCACAGTAAGCCCTGAGCACCACTTGCTGTGACCTTAAAGTAGCAACAAAAAATAGTGGTGCATGAAGAAGCCTTAAGGGCAAGCCTGATCTGTGCATGTCCTCAGCCAAGGGAGCAGCGGCTGGTGCAATGAGCAAATAAATGAAGGCATGGGGGGGGGCACTTTGGAGCTCAGTAAAGGCTTCTACAAACACTTGTGTTTGTTCTGAGTCACTGTCCCAGCCTGAAGCTGTTTTCTATGTGGCCTACCAGGATGCCACCTTCCTGTCTGCGATGGTGTGAGTGTGGCAAGGTCAGCACATGCCAAGGATTCTCCAGGATTCTGGATACGCCCGACAACGGCCGCAGCTGGACCTGTGACTTTGTCCTGTCCTCTGGAGCCACATATACTGTAGGCGGTTCAGAGAGACAACCGTGGCCCCGCCACCACTCTTCTCTGGAGCCACATCTACTGTAGAAGGTTCAGAGAGACACCCGTGGCCACGCCACCACTCTTCTCTGGAGCCACATATACTGTAGAAGGTTCAGAGAGATGCCCGTGGCCACGCCACCACTCTCCTCTGGAGCCACATATACTGTAGGAGGTTCAGAGAGATGCCGTGGCCACGCCACCACTCTTCTCTGGAGCCACATCTATTTTAGAAGGTTCAGAGAGACACCCGTGGCCCCGCCACCACTGGGGCAGCAGTGAGATGGCAGACACCTCCTTCTGGTACCCAGAGCCCCAAGACCCGGGCCCATCATGCTGATACATCCCCTCTACCTTAAGGAAGATTTTCTGTCTTTTCTATTTTTCTGGTCAAAGCATTTCAGACATAAGATAGGAATGCAGAAGGCCCAAACGTGATTCTCTCATACCCGTGGGCCATCTACTCTGGGACCCAAACATGATACTCTCATACCCACAGGCCTTCTTCTCTGGGGCCCAAACATGATACTCTCATACCCACAGGCCTGACGCTCTGGGACCCAAACGTGATTCTCTCATACCCACAGGCCTTCTGCTCTGGGACCCAAACATGATTCGCTCATACCGTGGGCCTGCCACTCTGGGCCCGAGTGACAGGACAGCACCCGGTGCTTGCCTTGAACATGGCCACCAATCTGGGTTCGATCCCTGGTGCCCCATACGGTCCCCCTGACACTGCCAGGACTAATCGCTGGGCGCAGAGCCAGGAGTACACCCTAAGCACAATCATGTGTGCCCCCCCCCACACCACCAATAAGCAGATACACAAACAACACTGCTTCACCAGCCTGGAACATGGGCCTGTCCTGAGCAACCTGTGATCTCCCCCTGCACTGCTCCACAGGTCGCCCATCCTAGCCCCTCCCTGGGACCTGGGTGCACTGTCCAGAACACATCTCCCCAGACTTCATTCACACTAGAAAGCGCTAGCATAAAGGCAGCGTGATGCATGCGCCATGCACACACACACACACACACACTCCTTTTTCACCCTTTGTAACTAGAGGATTCGACCACACCCCCTGAATGGCATGGTGTGAAAGGTAACCATGTCTCCTGAGCTTTGCTTAGGAGGAATCCATAACACAAACTGGAAAGGAGAGGGGCCAGAGGAATAGCACAGCGGGTAGGTCGTTGCCTTGCATGCAGGCGGCCAACCCAGGTTCAATCCCCGGCATCCCGTAGGGTCCCCTGGAGCATTGCCAGGTGGGACCCAAAAAAAAAAAAAATGGACAGGAGAGCAGGCATGGGACAATGGGACCAAGAATTTGTAGTAATCAATGGAAAGTGAGGTAGCGGTTGGGAAAGGTGGATGCTCCCACTCGGTGCAATGCAGAAAGAGCTGGGGCACACTCTGCAATACAGACTGAACCGGAGACTATTCAGAGAGATGCAGGAGATGAACAGAGAATAGAGATGAATAGAGATGCTGCAATGCAGAGACATGCAGGAGATAAATAGAGTCAGGGACATGGTACAATAGAGTAAGGGGACATGGTGCAATAGAGTCAGGGGTCTTTGTGAAATAGAGTCAGGGGTCATGGTGCAATAGTCAGGGGACACGGTGCAATACAGTCCGGGGTCATGGTGCAAAGAGTCAGGGGACATGGAGCAATAGAGTCAGGGGACATGGTGCATTAGAGTCTGGGGTCATGGTGCAATAGAGTCAGGGGTCATGGTGCAATAGAGTCAGGGTCACGGTGCAATAGAGTCAGGGACATGGTGCAATAGAGTCAGGGGTCACGGTGCAATAGTCAGGGACATGGTGAAAAGAGTAAGGGACATGGTGGAATAGAGTCAGGGGACACGGTGCAATAGAGTCAGGGGTCATGGTGCAATAGAGTCAGGGGATATAGAGCAATAGAGTCAGGGGACATGGTGCAATAGAGTCAGGGACATGGTGCAATAGAGTCAGGGGTCATGGTGCAATAGAGTAAGGGGACACGGTGCAATAGAGTCAGGGGTCATCGTGAAATAGAATCAGGGACATGGTGCAATAGAGTCAGGGTCATGGTGCAATAGAGTCAGGGGTCATGGTGCAATAGAGTCAGGGGACACGGTGCAATAGAGTCAGGGGTCACGGTGCAATAGAGTCAGGGGTCATGGTGCAATATAGTCAGGGTTCATGGTGCAATAGAGTCAGGGATCACGTTGCAATAGACTGAGGGGATATGGTGCAATAGAGTGAAGGAAATGGTTCAAGAGAGTCAGGGACACAGTACAATAGAGTCAGGGGTCATGTTGCAACAGAGTCAGGGGTCAGGTGCAATAGAAGAAAACAATATAATATTTTATTACACCACTCTGAGATATACAATTACAACGTTGTTCATATTTGGAGGTTTAGGTCACACAGTGTTCCAGCACCCCGCCCTCCACCAGTGCCCATTTCCCACTACCAATATCCCCAATTCCATCCCCCTCCCATAGCCTGCCTACATCTCAGGTTCTTTATCTCTTTTTTCTCTCCCTCTCTCTCGTTTCCTTCTCTTACATATTGTGGATTGCAATACATACACTTAGAAGCCATCATGTGCATTTCTTTGCCTGTATTTAATGCTCAGTTCTAGGTTGGTATTACCCTTTCGACATTTATTCACACATGTTCCCTTCTCTGTATTACCTAACCTCTGACTCCCACACCTTAGTGGTAATTTCCAATTTTGGTAAGACCTCCTGATCCACGTTTCGCCTGACATTGGATTTTGGTATCAGAATATGTATATATATATTTATGTCATGCAAACAAATGCAGCCATTCTATGATTTATGGCTCAGCATGCGTTCTATTTTGGAGCATTATGGCCATTAGGAAAGAGGGATGACTAATAACTTCTGTCATGCAAGTGACAGCTTAGAATCTTCTACAGAACATTTATACCCTTAGGGCTCAAAGGCAATTTATAATTTGGCACACCACAAAATTGCAAGAACCTGAAGTAGGCTGATAGGTGGCGACAGGAGGTTGGTGGGTGGTGACTAGCAATGGTTCCCCTAGAAGAATAAACCAAAGTGTGATTTCAAGAAGTGACTCTGCCACTAGCACTAAAATATTCAAAAATGCATATAAGGCGGGACCCACTTTGTGCACACAATAAAAGTGGAGTAAGACTCCAAGCAACTGCAAGTGCTCATTAAAGCTTGGAGTTTGATTTTCACGTTGTTTTTATGCCACAACTGGCAGTCTTGAAGCTTCCTCGTGGCTCTGTGCTCACAATCCTCCAGTGGTCTCAGAGGACCATATGGAGTACAGGGTTCAAACTTGGGTCAGTGACATGAATGGCAAATGTCTTACCATCTGCACGATCACTCCAGCTAGGGTTTGATTTCTTAGTAGTCAAATCAAATGATTGTATCAGGAGGCCATTGATTGTGAAGAGGTAGAGAGGAGAGGATCCTCTCTCAAAGGCAATCATATTCCCCATCATTGACTCCCATCCAAACAGGACTCTCCGTATGAGCAGCAGTGATCTGACGTGCTCTAATGACTATCTGTCTACAATCCGTCCAGCTGTTATATTGCAGGTGATATTTCCTGTCATTTTGAAAGAACCTTTTGAAATACCTCTGTATGGTCTCCATGGGGCCCAGGAGACTCTGTAGCATGATGAATATGGGACTGAGTCACAGGAATGTGGCATCCTGTCAGATTCAGTAAGCAAACTGTCAAACAATACCATTGACAAGGTGTCTTGATGGGTTCCACATGTAAACAGTCATGTCTTTTCAGGAGAGAAATACAGAAAATCAACACTATATTCAAATGTGTTTATTGTGGAAACTTCCCTTAACTGATGCATAGTCAATGTGTAGGTGACACCTTTAATGCTGGCCATGATCAGGAACGTGCCCTCCACAGTGAGACAAGTTTCCAAGCAAAAACAGGAATTGGCAGTGACACGCCCTACTTTATGCTCCAGCTATGCTTAACTTGCAGCCCCTCCCAGCTCAGCTAGGGAGGTGTTGAATCAACTCCAGCACTTGTAAAGCCAAAAGGCCCACCTGAAGTGCTGCATGGCAAGAGAGCTGTTTACCTGCATTCATCTCTAGATAGTCCAGTCCAAGATGGGCCAAGCAGGGAAGTTGTGGAGGATTTCTCTCTATAAAATAAGCTGGGAGAAAGGAGAAGCGCCTTTGGCCATTTTGGCTTCCCTTGGCCTCTGCCTCTCTGTTCTCTATTGGGCTTCAACACGTGGTGGAAGCCATAGTGACCTACAGGTGGCTGGGGCAAAGCAAGGAACCCAGATTCCAGGGCTTTTCCTGTTCTTGGATTGTATATCAGAACCTGTGATAGTAGTCGTTTTAAAACTGCACCGGATTTCTGAGTTTTTATCCATTCCCCGCTGGCATCGGAGGTAGAAGGGAACTCGTTTCCCAGGATTAAGGACCTGGGAAAGAGTCCCCAGCAGTCCTCGACACACTTCAACAGATTAAAATATAACTGAATATATTTTACTAAAGGAGGAAAAGAAAATTCCTTCAGTCCATTTCTGTGGCTTCTGGATAGAGGCCCTGACTTCCTAATGCCTAGCTACAACCCTGCAATCCGTCTTCTCTTCGGTTAAAGGGCTGACCTACTCATGTCCCTCCTTTCACTCAGGGCAGTCCCATACTATGCCACTGCCTACTTATGGCTTTTTGTCTTGAACCAAGGGATCCTGGCCCTGCGTAGCATCGTCATGAGCCAGAAGATTTGCAGGAATTCTACCACCTGAAGCTGCCTCAGAGCAGCTTGTCTTTCTTTCGAGAATCCTGTTTAGAGGAGGGCAGAGCAGGGAACATACTTACCTTTTCATGTCCAGGAATGCCTGCCAGCCTGCTCACCATCAAAACGGGCAGTAAGCCTTCCCTCTTGCACATACCACCACAAACTCAGTCAGGATCAGGGCGGGAAGATCTGCCTCCTCCTGCAGGCTTCTAGACTCCAGGATGTCTGTTGCCTCCGCCAAGGTTCTGAAAGAGTAAGGAAATGTAGAAGGTTAGACTCGCTGGCAGCTTGTTCAGAGAACCTGCATGCATGCACACACTTGTGGATTCTGTGCATGCGCACAGGTGTGGATTCTGTGCACCCCCCATCCCCAAGCCTGCCTCTATGGCAGGCTCTTTATCTCTTTGCTCTCTTACTCTTTCTCTCTCTCTCTCTTTCTCTCATCCTTTTCTTACATATTGCACTTGTAGTATATATATTAGAGGTGCTCTCTCTTGAACATATTTTCCCTCTCAATCTCACACATGGCTGAATCAGTATGTGTGCAGGGCCTGTAGAGTAGGAAGTGCCTTGGAAAAAAAACGGGAAACAGGGCAGAGGGAATTGGGAGTATGAAAAGAGTTATATAAACAGGTAGTGTGTGTCTCAGAAGAGCATACATTGAAGCCAAAAGATCTTAGGTAACTGAAAGCATAATTGGGAAGGCGCTGGGCGTGGGCTGGGGTCTTGCAGAAGGCAGGGGCGTCAGAGAGCAGGATGCTGAAGTCTCAGCCAAGCTCCTCCTCATTATGGGCTAAGCCACAGTAGGGCTGCCAAAAGATCAAACTAGGAAGGTGTGATGAGCACTAGGTAGAGGAAATGAGATGTCCCATATAGGAAATCTCCCAGAAGTAAAGGACTTCCCTTGGCGTGGGTGCGAGGGTCCAGCTCTGCTGTTCCTCTTCAGGACAGAGTCCCTAGATGCCTCTGTCCAGGTGGAGGAACAAGCCATAGGGTCGTTATCCAAGAGTCTGCAACAGGCAATGCAGCAATTGAAGCAGAAACCGGGCTCAGACGACTTCAAAGGACCCGTCCAGAGCCATACCATGTGGAAGGTATGAAAGGACAGGCCTAAGGGCTCCCAAGCTGCACCCTGCCCACGCCAGGCTGTAACCTGGGGCTTACACTTACTCTCTCAGAGCAGCTTCCACTGAGGTCTGTGAGGCCGCCTCCATTCTCCCAGCGCTGAGCTCCAGTTGAGAGGCAGTTTTGGATCCACCATGCACTGCGCGGCAGGGCAGGCGATTAGCTGAGGCCGCCCAGTGGGCGGGAAGAACCCCTAATTTGTTTTTGATGGGCTGGAGTCCTTGGGAGTATGGGCAAGTCCAACACTTCGGCGCAGGCGCAATTTGCTCTGGGCTTGAGGGAGCTGAAGTTCTGCGCCTGCGTGCCAGTCCACGGGTGGTGCAGGAAACCTGGTTGCTGTTTGAAATTTCCCCTAGGCTGGTGGACGGCTTCTACTCATGCTATGCTAGAGAGCAAAAAACCTTTTTCCTTAAGATCTATCATTAGTATTTGATTTTGGCGACTTTTTCTTAATTCTGCAGTGTTAGAATACTGTTTTCCAACTCATTTGGCATCAATAGTGAAGAAGAGTGATTCTATACACGCAGAGAACAACAGATGAGACTCTCTTACAAAGATTACTGATAGTTTTTGTGTTTGTTTGGTTTCCCCCTGCAGGTGTGGTAAGGAGAGTCTAGTCCCAGCCTACCTACGTAGAAAATTTAGAGCTGAAATTCTAACAAGTCCAGGACAGGCACTAACAAAGAGTTGTTCAGAGAAGGCCGACTTTTGGGCATATTGTGTGACTAAAATCAAAACAGTACGGACTGTAGATAGAGTGCTATCTTGAAGGGGTTCTAAAGATACTAGAGCTCCTAGGAGTAGAAAACGTGACTATAGGACCTTGAATCCTGCCGAACAGGCTTCAATCTGCTGCATCACACAAGACACTTGAGCCCCTACGGAGTGATCCCTGGGCATGGAGCCAGGAGTACCACAAGCTGTAGACCACTATGATCCCCCCATTCCACAAATAGTGACTTTCTAGAAATCAGGTTGGAAAGCTTGGTAATCCGTGATGCACTGGGTGTAACACACAGGGCATGCCTGTCTTTATGAATGAGGAGCCTTGGACTCTGCACTAGTCTAATGTCTCTAAACATATATCTAAAGACAGCTGTCAGTGTAGCAAACTTACTCTCAAATATATGGTCGACCAAGTTGAGTAATATTTACAGAAAACTGAAAATTCACAACCAATAGGATATAGTTTATAATGTCTGGCAACCGTTAAAAACTACTAAGCTTACACAAAAGGGGAGAAATGGTGAAGGAGAAATAAACAGTCACCAATAGGTATGGAAATAGATGTCAAAATCAAGAGACAACCACATAAAAACTGCATCCATAACTATATTTCATGTGTTCATATAAAAAAAGCAGAACACAAAAAAGATATTTGTGTTTAAGGAAGGTAGTGAATCTGGTGAAAATTTTGTTGAGGAAAATTTTGTTGAGGAAAAAAAACTCAAGTCTCTCCTTCATTCCTATGTACAAAAAAGGATCTTCCGAAAATGAAGTTAAATAATTTTGACATAAACAAAGGAAATTTTTTATGTATTTTATGATACCACCATGAGATAATAAATTGAAATAAGTTCATGTTTGGGTTCCGCCATACAGTGTTCCAGCACCCATCCCTCCACCAGTGCCCATTTCTCACCACCAATGTTCCCGAATCACTCCCCCATCCCCAAGCCTGCCTCTATGGCAAGCTCTTTATCTCTTTGCTCTCTTACTCTTTCTCTCTCTCTCTTTCTCTCATCCTTTTCTTACATATTGCGATTGTAGTATATATATTAGAGGTGCTCTCTCTTGAACATATTTTCCCTGTCAATCTCCTTTCATATCTTTATGCACAAGTTTCATTCAATAAAATCTACCTTGCTTCACTAAAAAATATATATATATATATTTACTGCTATATATATGCAAAGTTCCTCAAAGATATATACTCCTTTGTACTGCTGCCTTTCAAATATATTTGGGTATTGTTATTAAAATCAGAAGGGTCAGAAAATATTAGAAAGTATTTGCAATTGGCCATAACTACAGATTGTAATGTGAAGTATAATATGTGTTTTGTTTTTTCTTTTTTTTTATTCTCAGATAATATATGGAACCCATACGATGTAGTTACTTCAGAATTTTTGTCTGAGTAAGAATAAAATTAAGCAAGATTCAACTAATTGGCAAGGCAATCAGCAAATAAAAGCCACTATTGTCATATTTTCTCTAAAATGTTTTCCATAAATTATTGGCACTTGTGGATAACTGCAAGTTTTATTATAATGAAGTATCATGTATAGTACAGTAAAGTATTTATAATAAAAGTATTATTTATGATAAAATTCCTCATAGATATCAGAGAGGGTGCCAGGAATTATAAACCCTTGGAATATAATTCAA
This sequence comes from Cryptotis parvus, assembly GCA_021461705.1. Classification (NCBI taxonomy): domain Eukaryota; kingdom Metazoa; phylum Chordata; class Mammalia; order Eulipotyphla; family Soricidae; genus Cryptotis; species Cryptotis parvus. Next base: position 2,219 of record JAJIBD010023149.1, on the reverse strand, counting down.
TCACACTTTTAAAGTGTTTAAAATTATTGAGATTTTAAGGTTGGAAACATGATCCGTGGAATGTAAAACTGTAAGTGTTCTGATTTTGGCAATGTATACAAATTATGTACACAATTTAAAAGTTAGAAATGAAGGGTGTGTGGTTTATCCTCTCCCAAAATATCAAATAGGCTTTGATTAACATTAGCAAACTTGGTTTCTTCCAGTGAGTGTTACATTAATAGAAGGGACTATGTTAGTCCCTGGAGGCCTTAGCATGCCTTAAGAAAAAGGTCTACCATTGCTAATGTGCTAGAATATTCTTTAAAATGGCACTTTGATGTAAAGGTCAGTGCAAACCTGCAGAAGTTGTGTCTTTTGAAATAACTGATGATGAGAAGACTATATGTTCATAAAGAAAGTAATCTCTGCTGAACCAGAAAAGCAGATTGTGAACTTTAAGTTAAGCAAAAGTTTTTTGAAAGAGCATTCAGAGAATTTATCATACATGATTTATTCACTTTAAAAGGGTTCTAGGACTTGGAAAATTCACCCATTCACATGTTCTTAAATTTCTTGCTCAAACATTCAGTGTTATTTCTGTGTATTTCTGTGAAAGTTCAATTCTACTTCTGTTTGTGTTAATTATCAGAGACTAATGGGGAATTTGGATTAAAGATTTCATAGACTTTTTGATCTTAGTTTTTTTTCTTTTTCTTTCGTGGTGTTAGGGGAGAGATCTCAGGGCCTCACATTAACCACCTGAGTGATGGACTTCCTTTTCCCCAAGTGAATGTGTTTACTGAGGACATTTTACTTAGAAGTGAGATTTCTTGTCTTCCTTGTATAGATAAATTTCTGAACAACTTTCAGCTCAATAGAAGCATGATCACAATGAAAAACAAATAAGAGCATTTTTAATATTGAAAAGTATGTTTGTATTATGACAAAGACATTGTTCGAATAACACTTGTACACTGTTTTCTTTTTTAAAATTTGTATTCTTTTTATCTGTTTTTACTTGTACACTATTTACTAGTTAAAAAACATTCTTTATAATGTTTTGAATATGTTTTTCTTTGATAAGGAAACATCGACATGGTTTTGACATTTTCACAGAGCTGACACTGTCTCTTTCAAATGAGTTTATAAATGTTCTGTCATAAAATAAATAAAAATGTTCTGTCAATAAGAAGTTATACTATTACTTGTATCTTTCCTCATTCTTTTTGTATTTGAATAAAAGTTAACATTACCTTTGGGCTCTGACCTTTAATTCAGCAAACAGCTAAGCATAATATGGTCAATTACAGGACTCATGTAAAGTATTTATCTTAGAATTGATCATTCTCGGTAGAAAAAACTTAGCATAAAACATTATAGGATTTCTTAATTGTAGTTTTAATCCCACACCATCAAAATATAGGACAGCACTTTACTATAAAATTCATGTCATATTAAAATACCTGCATAAATAAGAATAACATATATAATCCATTTATACTTATAATCTTATCTTTCATCTAATTCTGAATATCCTTTAGGGCAAAAGTCACCCAAATGAAATGCCTACATTCTGGAACCCTTGAAAAACCTTCACAAAATTTATTGAAACTGTAGAAACAAACAAATTTCATTTTTGTTCATGGGTTGGGAATGGGAGAATAAGTTGCGGGAAGTTTGGACTCAATGGCTGTCATTTTCGGCACTTAAAGTATTAAGGTGAGTGCTTGTTAAGAAGAAAGAACCCAGAGATTCCTGCAAATATGTCAGAGATGTGTGTGGGTCTGTTCTATAGGGATGTGATCTGTAGGGTGGGGGTCTGCCGGAATTCTAACAATATAGGAGGAGTGGCTCCCTCTGGCAGCTCTATTGTGCAGTGCCTGCAGCTGCCAGATAGCACCAAGACAAGGCAGCCTGCATGGTTGACCCAAAGATGGATTGAGGAGAGAAGAATCAAATCCTGTGAGGTGATCCATGATGCAAGTGTTTCCCTGATTCAACTTAAGAAGGGGTAAGTCAGCCAAGGGAATGGCAGCTAGAGGACTCAGGAATTTCCCAGGCTCCCCTAATATGCTTCCCAGGGAGTGCTTAAAAATCTTGCAATTAATCATCAATGGCCGCATGTTTGTGTTCTAAAAGCACTTCCTATCAGCAGACTGGAGAGAAAACATAGAAAGTAGTTTCAGGTAAGGGTGCTCCCAGGACCTAAAGTTTGTGAGGGATTTTTGTATATCTGC
>JAJIBD010023148.1:0-39806 GCA_021461705.1 Cryptotis parvus | reverse complement strand
CAGGGCAGAAATGGCTCTGAGCTGGGGGTCACAACACCAACTGGATCCTGAGGTGTGACATCACAGCCCAGGCCAGACTGTCAGGCTTGGAATCTTGGGGGGCGTGGGCTGGCCAGGTGGGCGTGATCAGAAAGCAGTCAGAGCTGCAGGTCTCAGGTAGGCAGGCCTGGGGCTATTGCCATACTAGACTTGGGAAAGAAACCGGTGCTACAACTCCCAGAATTCAAGCTGCAGAGAACTAAAGGGAACACTTGAACCCTTCAAGCCAGTACACCTCCCCTCTCGGTACCTCCCCCTGTCAGGGCTGGCCACGTGAAGCCGCAGAGCGGTGGGTAGCAGACCTCAGGCAGGCAGACCCTGGAGCTACTGCAGCCAAACTGAAACTATTTTTTGCATAAATATGCAGCTTACTAGGCCACATATTAATACAAGAAGCAGGTAATTCAACACCAAGAGAGCGGTCACCCTCAGAGCAGGAAGAGGAGAATTCCTCCTGCTGAGCACTGCGTCCTACCTGACAGTGAGGAAGAACCATCCCAGAAGGTTCCACACAGGCTACCACAGCACCAAGGAAACAACGCAGCTTCTAGCTAAGAGTGGATGAAAAACAAGCTGAAAACTCAAAAGGACACACATTAGATAAGCTCTGACAAAGATTTCTGAAATCGGGTCACAGAGTAGAGCACAGGGCTAAGACGTGGGGTCAGTCACACAAGTAGGGACATGTGACTCTGCTTCAGGGTCGCACACGAGGGACAGAACTCTGGGACATGGAGCTGGGAGGATGGGGGTTTACGGTCGCCAAGGGGCTCTGAGGTGAACACACAGGCAGGGACATGGGCTCCTGAGGGGGCGCTCACATGGGCAGGTCAGTGCTGTTGTTCCCACACACGCCGTGGGAGCAGCTGGCACGGCCCAGAGGGCTTGGTGCTGGAGTCTGTGTCCGAAACTAAACCTGGGCCTGGGGGGAGCTCCAGGGGAGACTGTGAGCCAGGCAGAGCCAACGGTCCATCCTGACTCCGAAGGGACCTGAGCCGGCCACCCACGGCCTGGACATTCGGCCCTTCTGAAGCACTGTCGGCTCCTAGGACAAGTGGTGGTCACATTCCAGTCACCTGCGGACCACAGGCAGGGACATGGGCTTTGAGGTGGCTTCACACAGGAGGGACGGGGGTCACACAAGTAGGGACATATGCGTCTGAAGAGGGGTCACACAGGAGAGACATGGGGCTCTGGGGTAGGGTCTCAGGGGGAGGGACGGAGGGTCTGAGGAGGTGCTATGAGTAGGGCATGGACTGAGAAGAGGTCACCACGCAGAGTCATGGGGTGCTGAGGTAGCCAAAGGGCAAGGTCACAGGACCCTGGGTCAGTTGCTCAGACTTGGGCTCTGTATGGGGTCACATGAGTAGTATCAAGACACCCTCTCTTCCTCCCTCTCTTCCCCTCTTCCCCCACCACAATGACACACATTGGAAAATGAAGACTGCTGGTCTCCTTGCGCAAATCACATCCTACCAAGTAAACTCCATTAACCGAAAGCAGATTATCTACAATTTAATACCACTCATTATGGAAAATCACCAGGCAGATAAAAGAACCAAAAGACATCCCTGTTGTTTGAGCACCTGCGTCTCTTTGGAAGAAAAAGACACAAGCAGCCAATTAAAATGAAACAGAGTCAGTGGCCAGGGAGGTAGGAAAGTGGGCCTCCTCTCGCTCTGTGAGGAAGCAGAGTAGGAAGGTCTCAGCAATGGCTGAGCCGGGAGCATCGCCTTTTGAGCTGCACACTGGGGGGGCAGCAGAGTATAACCCCTGAATCGGAAGGAACATGGCCGGGATGCTGGACAGAAAGCAACTGCCCAGCACATGCCAGGCAGAGGGCAAAGGAGCAGTGGGCATGTGGAAGCCATTTAGTTGCAAGGAGCAACATTTAGTCCTCTGGTCTCTGTGAAGGCATTTCAAAACGCACTGAGCTAATATTTGACTAGTAGATGGTGAGGGACCTTGGGGCCTAGTGATAATGGAGGCTTAGCAAGAGCTTGTATAGCAAATGGCAGGGGGCAGGGGGAGTGAGCTCAGAAGCTGGATTCAAGTATCTGAGGAGCAAAGGAAGAGTGGGCTCAGGGATTGCAGCCGTCCACCTGTCAGCAGCCTCGAGGAACCGCACAAGGCCAGGATGTAGCCTGGGCCTCCTGCATGCTAAGACCGCCCGGACTCTGTGGCCTTGGCGCATGGTATCCGTCGGAACGGGTGTCTGCTAACCCGACCCTGAAGTCAACACTCCACAAACCCCATGTGGGTAGTCAGGGGGCAATTCTCCACTAAAATCTACACTCAAAGAAAGATAGAAGACTAGTGGGTCTCGGCTCTACGGCTCCTCTTTGGAGAGCAGGAAATGAAAACCCCTGTGTGTGCACAGCAGTGAGACCTGACTTTGCAGAATTCTCACCAGAGCTGCGCAATTTTTGAGGAAAGTGTGTGGCTGCACCGCTGAGAGCAGAACGTAAGGGATTGATGAGGGAAAAAGTGAAGGCAAGCTGGGCCTAGGGAAAGGACCTCCAGGCCAAGTGTGCTTTCCAGGAATAGACAAAAGTGTAGGAAACAGAACCACCGACTCCCCAGCTCCAATGCCTGTATCGTGAGCAAGTGGAACCCTCCCGGAGAAGCTGCTCAGAAAGGGCGGGTCGGGCAGAGCGTCGCTTTCGGCAGACACTCAGTTGGTCAAGCACACGTAGCCTTCAGTGGACATTTAGAAAGCGTCAGCAGAATTCCCTGACTCTCACGCTGCCACGGGCACTGGAAGGTCAGCTATGATGGTGATTTGGAGCCTCTCCTAATGCGCAAAACTGGGTGGGAATCTGTGACTGTCCCGAGGAGCCGTGAGCATCAAGCCCCACACGGCCAACGCCCCACCCAGAACAGCAAACAGGAGACTGACCGTGGCGAAGTTTCGCAGGGGGGACCCATGGGGACTCTCTCCCCCACTTCACGCCACACGCGTAGCTTGGCCAACTAAGATCCTAAACCCGTCAACCGCCAGGTCTCTTTCACGGGGGAGGAATGCTGCTGGGGGCTGCTGGGAGCCTGCCCGATCTGGGCAGCAGTTGGTAGTGCCAGGGTTGCCAGGCAATGCCCTGACCTTGAGCTGAATTCAGGCATGGGAGAAATTGGGATCTCCTTCAGCAGCCCCGTCCCGGGGAGTGGTGGTCTGTGCCGCTTCTTTGGCCGCAAGACACACCAGTGACCACCGGGCCCTTTGCTAGCTCCAGGAGGGGGTGGGTGACTTGATAAGTCACGCCCGCCAAGGAGCTCAAAACGTGGACAAGATATGAGAGAAGCAGGGCCAGAGGGCCGAGAGCCAACGGTTCTCTGCACAGAGCAACGATCCGCACCTTCCCACGCCATCCGAAGCCACGGGCAAAGCTAAGGACAGAGCTAAGGACAGAGCTAAGGACAGAGCTAAGGTCAGAGCTAAGGACAGAGCTTAAGGTCAGAGCTAAGGACAGAGCCAAGGACAGAGCTAAGACAGAGCTAAGGACAGAGCTAAGGACAGAGCTGCGTATGCTTTGTCCTCGTGTCCAGATCTGCCTTCTGACAGCCGAGGAGACGGGTCCCTCTGATGTTCGGGGAGATGGGTCCCTTCTGACAGCTGGAAGATGGGTCCCTTCTGACAGCGGGGAGACAGGTCCCAGGTCCCTCTGACAGCCGTGGGAGACAGATCCCAGGTCCCTATGACAGCCGGGGAGACAGGTCCCAGGTCCTCCTGACTGCTTGAGACGGGTCCTTCCGACAGCCGGGGAGATGGGTCCCTTCTGACAGCTGGGGAGATGGATCCTCTGACAGCCGGGAGACGGGTCCCTCTGACAGCCGGGAGACGGGTCCCTTCTGACAGCCAGGAGATGGGCCCAGGTCCTCTGACTGCCAGGACAGACCAGTCCCAGGTCCCTCTGACAGCCGGGGGAGATGGGTCCCTCTGACAGCCGGAAGACAGGTCCCTCTGACATCCGGGGAGACAGGTCCTGGTCCTCTGACAGCCAGAGAGATGGGTCCCTTCTGACAGCAGAGACAGGTCCCAGGTCCCTGACAGCCGGGAGACAGGTCCTTTGACAGCCGGGAGACAGGTCCAAGTCCTCTGACAGCCGGGGGAGACGGGTCCCTTCTGACAGCCGGTGACGGGGTCCCTTCTGACAGCCGGGGGAGCCAGGTCCCAGGTCCTCTGACAGCCGGGGGAGTTGGGTCCCTTCCTGACAGCCGGGAGACGGGTCCCAGGTCCCTCTGACAGCCGGGGAGACAGGTCCCAGGTCCCTTTGACTGCTGGAGAAGCGGGTCCCTTCTGACAGCGGGGAGACGGGTCCTTCTGACAGCCAGGGGATACAGGTCCCAGGTCCCTCTGACAGCCAGGAGACGAATCCCTTCTGACAGCCGGGGAGATGGGTCCTTCTGACAGCCGGGAGATGGGTCCCAGTTCCCTCTAACAGCCGGGGAGACGGGTCCTCTGTCCTTCCGACAGCGGGGAGACGGGTCCTTCGACAGCTGGGGAGACAGGTCCCAGGTCCCTCTGACAGCCGGGAGAAGGGTCCCTTCAGGCTGGTTTGCTCCCTGCTGCCTGTGCCGGGCCACACCGAGGGATATGCCCCAAGTTCCTTCTAGTCAAGGTCCTTTCCAACTTTTCGTCACCCATCATCTGAGTCTTCCCCCACCCCTTACGCCCCCTTTCACAGCTGCCGCTCTGCACCCCAAGGCAAGGAATCTGCCTCCGCTGTCCTGTAGCTTCCCCTCCATCTTCCAGGGCCCCTAAGAGAGCACTTCAGAATGTCTGCAGAAGGGACATCTGTGGTGTAGCTGTGTGCCTCTGTGTGTGTATGTCGGCGTACACGTGTGTGGTATGTGCGTCAGTGTGCATTGTGTGTGCACTGGTGCGCCAGATGGGTCAGGGGTGGGCTTCTAAGCATTGCTCAGAGACACCAGGGCCCATGTAATCTGCAGGCATGTGTGCGCGTGTACCATCTGTGATCAGGGGGGTAGTCTAAGCTTTGCTCAGAGAGCGCCAGGGCCCATGTGTGTATCTGCATGTGTGTGTGTGTGTGTGCACACATGCACTAATTGGGATCAGGCTTCTAAGCATTGCTCAGTGGACCCAATGCTCAGGGGTTGCTCCTGGCTCTTCACTCAGGAATTACTCCTGGCTGTGCTTAGGGATCCTATGGGATGCCAGGATGGGACCAAGGTTGGCTGCATGCAAGGCAAACGCCCTCCCTGCTCTACTATTCTTCTAGTACTCTGATTGATCCCTCCTATAAACCCTTATTTGCATACCCAGTCCGATTGGTTTCCACATCCCGTTAACTGCATAAAGATACATGTGCAGTCTCATGGGTTTGATGCACTCTGATTGGTCCTCTATAAACCCTTGTTTGCATACCCAGTCCGATTGGCTCCCACATCCTGTTATTTGCATAAAGACACATCTGCAGTCTCATGGGTCGGAAACAACCTGATGCCTGATTCCCACAAGGAACTGCCGGCCTTAACCAAAGTTTTCCAAGGGAGGAATTTTGATGTCACTGAATGTAAGCAGACTTTTAGGAAATGTTTGTCTTAGGTCAGGGGACTACTCCAGAGTTTTCAGATACTTCACATTTGATCACCATAACAATGGACAAAGTGACGCTTTAGTTTTTAATTTTAGGAGACACCCAGCAGTACTCATGAATTACTCCTTGTCAGTGCTCAGAGAATGGGCGGCGGATGCTGAGCACTAGAGCCAGTCACTCGAATGCCAGTCAAGCGCCTTCAGCAGCAGCATCGTGTCTCTGGCCCCAAACGCAGACTCACTGGAGGACGAGCAATGACAGTCCCTGCTCTTGGCCCTCCTGCTCCCTCCACGCATGGATAAACACTAGCGTAGTGCTCGCCTTCACTGCTGCTGGAAGCGGCCACCCTCTCCTATTCAAGGATTCTGAGAAGAAACAAAAAATGGTGAGAGGCGTAGGGACTTCTAAGTTATCCTCCTACTTCTCCCAGCCTAAACACTCAAGTCCATGTACGGAAAATAAGCATGCACCATTTTCCAAACTACGATACTCCACTCCCCGACTTCAGTCGCACTTCCTGTGGCTCTTTAAGCCTCGAGATGTCCGGAGCCAGAGTGCAGTTAAGGTGGGGCTGCATGTAGTCAGCCCAGGCAGCAATTCCTGGCACCACAGATGGCTTGCACCCACCAGGAGTAATGCCTGAGTGTAGAGCTGGGAGAGAGCTCCCACACCAGGCGTGGCCAACACACCACCAAACACAAAAAGCCCAACGGGTAAAAGAACGCTTAGAGGATGCGGCAAGGGGTCAGAACTTTGAGCTTCAGATTCACAGGAGGAGATTTTGACTGACCCAGAAGGAAAGTGAGTCAATCTCCAATGAAAGGATTGGACAGAGATCCCCAAAGGAAGGATCAGAAAGAGATCTCTAACGGAAAGGATCAGACGGAGCTTTCCAATGGAAAGGATCAGACAGAGATCTCCAATGGAAAGGATCAGACAGAGATCTCCAATGGAAAAGATTAGACAGAGATCTCCAATGGAAAAAGGGATCAGACAGAGATTTCCAATGGAAAGGATCAGACGGAGATCTCCAACGGAAAGAACCAGAGAGTTGTCATAGACAGTGCACTAGAGCACTGTCAATGTCTATGAGACCTGGGGCCACTCTTCTGCAGGCTAGACGGGTGCTCTGCTGTCCTCATATACACTCAGCAGCTTGCACTGAGCTCTTTGGCAAGTGAGGCTGTGGCCAATGTCTCTGACCCATGACAGCAGCTCCTCAGTTGGACACTGGAGTGATAACACTGCACAACAGCCAGGAAGGGTAGCACGAAAGTTGTTTGTGCAAACAACCACACATATTGAATGGAAAATTATATAATATATATAGTAGATATTTCTTTTTCTTCTCTCCATGTCTAGGTCTCTGTCTCTCTCTCAATCCCACCCTGGCAGAATTGGGCAATAGCGCTCCATGGATACAGCATGACCTGAGAGAGTCTGTCCCCACGTAGTGTCTGGATCCTTCGCTCCCATCAGAGCTGGCTGGGATACAAGCCCCTCAGACTCAGAAATATTTAATCAGGAGGTGCCATTGCCCTGGGCCATGCAGCTATGGATCTCATCAGATCCATCTGTAAATGCTGAGGCGCCAGAATACAGCTGGGCTAGACTTTAATATTACCCTTGACGGTTATCCTTGACGCTTCATCCTTCATGGTCAGTCCTTTGTTCTGATGCAGAGGCTTACACTAAGCAATGCGCCTCATGAAGCCAACGGCAGGGAGCACATGTAGTAATCTGCTGGGCGCCTGTGCCACTGGTAGACAGCCTAGAGCGTAAGGGGACCAGGAGGAAAGACACACATGATGTCACCTGCCTGCCAGGTGGAGAACTCAGATGAGGAAAATGTAAGGTCATGAAGGCACAGACCACATTTGACCCCAGAGTACAGTGGTGAGGACAGAGAAGAAAATAATCACGATGGAGTAAGAGGCTGAGAGACTAAGTATTGGGGCACAGGGCGGGGCTTTGGGCCAAAATGATAACATGGGAGATAAAGGCACCTACCGCCGGAGCACCGCCCACACACTGGAAATATGAGCGCCCAACCTACAACCATCAAACTGTAAAGTATAGGGAACTCGGGACAACTGGTAGAGGGAAGCACACACCAGTTGTGGGATCAGTGCTGGAATCTTGTAAGCCTAAAAACTCCAGCTCTCAATAACTCTACAAATCATGGCTCTTAAACTGAAAAGAAATTATGGGAGCATGGAAACACACAATCACCTGTAACTCAGACTATCATCTCTCCAATCAGCTATGCTGAAATTGCTTTCGATTTCTCAGGAATTAAGTGAAGAATGCTTTCAGAAATTATATATATATATATATATATATATATATATATATATATATATATATTTCATCACTTATCTGCAATGTCGAGAATAGTGGATGAGGAAAAAGGTATACAGAGATAAATAGTGATATATATGTTTTGATATCTACGGAAGCATAGATTTGGAAATATAGTGATATATAGTGTGATATATTGTGATATTTAGAGATATATTGTGATATACAGAGAAATATATATTTTGATATGTAGTGACATATAGATGTTCCTCCGCCTCCCAGTCAGGCTGTGGCTGAGGCCGGTCCTGGCTTTGTAGCTTGCTCAAGATGGCGGCACAGCCACCCAGCGGGATCCGCCTCAGGCTGTAACTTCCTTTTGAAGAACTTCGAATCTTAGTACATCAGCCCTGACCCGCCACCCCAGCAGTGCCTTGCAAGAAGCCAGAGGAACCCCCACACCATGAGGGCAGCCATTTTCCATATCCAGACTCTACTCAGAGCTCCACCCAGCAGAAGAGTTGATCACAATCCGGCTCATCAATAAATGAACGATGAGAGGTGACTACACGAGCAACTCACCCATACGGTAGATCCTGGCAAGCTACCCGTGTCATATTTGACATGCCAAATACCAGTAACAATTATAGACCTCATTCTCATGACCTGATGGAATGATTTGAGGCTCTTTTGGTTCTTCGAGGGAGCAGATGCCCTTGGGCTACACTAGTACGTTACAGGACATATGGAGATGTTACTGGTGCCTGCTCGAGCAAATCGAGAACAACAGGAAGACAGTGATACAGTGATAGTGACATACGTTGATATATATCAATGTATTGTGATATACTATGATATATAAGATATATAATGATATATATCACTATGTATGTGTAATATACTATATGTAGATGTATATTATACGTGTATATTATATATATAATATACATTATATGTGTATATATACTAAATATATATATATATAGATCCAAGACCTCATTTTCCAAAACAAAATGCCATGACCTGTGGCTACCCCAGTTAGTTTGGAAACAAACAGCAAAGGCTTTTGGATGAAATCCAGAGTCCATGGACCTGGGCATAACAGGAGTAACCCTGTAGCTCTCGCACTCTGCAGGCCTGAGGCAAAGCCTGGGTAAGGCAAGAGAACAGACTGCTGAGTGGATAGATGACTCCTTTTTTCTTATTATTATTGAAGCAGAAAATAAAAAGATAAACAAATGGGAAGCGATGGAGAATGATGGGTCTAAATGTAATTACAAGGCTTTGTGGAGCTACCAAAGCCTGACACCACTGCGAATGATTAGGAAATTTGTCTAGCATGACTTTACTCAGAAAGCTCTATGTGATGAATTCACACTCTCTAGAGCAGTTGCAGCTATCAACTAAATCACAGCAGGGAGGTGAGTAAATAGGTCGATATTCTAGGAGATAAATGTGCAACCAACATCTTCCTCTTAGGGCTTTGTAAAAAGGAGGCAACGCTATCCCGCCTCCCAATTGTTATAAAACTCTTCTGCAGAGGCGCCATTATAAAATCGGGCTCTGACTGCCGATAACCTCCATTAGTGACCGCTCCTCACTCCTGCCATTAAAGATGCTAATACACTTCAGAACTTTCCTTTCGCAGTTACTCAAGTGATGGGGGATAGGTGCACAGAGTGTAGACGTGCACAGAACTTCACAGAACCTTTTCCACACACTCAGAGACACGTCAGGAACAAATTTGGGGGTGGGGAGCAATTTATTGCAGAAAAAAAGTAATTTCATTGTATCACCCTAGTTAGTTGGGGCCACACCTGGCAGTGCTCAGGGCTCAGTCCCGCCTGTGCTCAGGGATCACTCCTGCCGGTGCTTGAGGGACCATATGAGACACTCGGGAGTGAACCTGGCTTGGCTGTGCAAAAAACGCCTACCTACTAAACCATCACTCTAACCCCAGAATTATTTCCCCCAAGATTTACTTTTCTTTTAATGATAAAAGGTAATGTTGTAATGCATACATTTGCTAGAAAGTGGTACAATATTTTCCCTCTGGTTTGAACCTCTTGGAAAACCCGTAGCTGCTGTTTCGGTTTTCATAGTAATTGCAGCTAAATCAGAACTTGGAGAAGCATGAAGCACGCCAGACAACTCAAAGCAGCTCCCAGTGCTGCTCCCAAACTTAAACAGAGACAGAATCCGAAGCAGGACCAGTAGCTGTCTAAATGTGTCTCTTAGGATGGCCCACTTGCACAGCATGGGACGCTTATCTTTCACGGATAGGCTGAAAGCTCTAAGTTACTCATTCTATGGCTTCATAAAAGAAGCTCATATTTAACTCATTGGAGATAACGGGGCCTTGTTCCTCGTGCAGATATATTAAGGCTGCTGGTTATTTCTGTAGTTAATCTCTTCTGGAAAACATTCTCAGTCATAAAATATATCTTCTTGTGATAAAGGAAAGATATGAAAAGAGATTCCCCTGGGGAGCTAAGGGGCAGAGAATACTAACGGGGACAGAAATACTCTGAGAACATTGCAAACCCTCTGTAGCTAGGTAGCAAGACTCGGTAGTCTGGTTATCTTCGAGGAAAACTTTCAATATCTTATGTTTCTATTTTCTCCTTTTGGGGGCCTGGGGCTTTGGGCCACCCCTGGAGGCTGACTAGGATCGACTTTGTAAATCACAGTGTTGAAAAAGAGCTGGAAAAGGGCCAAATAACAAGAGGTCTGGGAACCTCCACCACCGGCTTCCTAGGCTCCTAATTCACAGCGCACATGCACTCAGGTGGCCTCATCCTGTCTGTTCACTGTCCAGTTTGTGACAATCCTGTCCCAAGGTGCTAGAGCCTTACGCCCTAATCGTCCTGGGCTCTGGACTCTGTAACCCTGGCTCTGCACTTAGTAGTTGTACCTGGCAGTAGCTCAGTGCTGGGGGGGACCTGATGGATGCTTGGGATTAAACCCAGGTGGGCAGCTTGCAACAGAAACTCCTTCCCCACTGTACTATGGCTCTGGCTCCTCTGACTGGTCCGCTTATAAACCATTATTTGCATACCCAGTCCAATTGGTTCTCACATTCCATCATTTGCATAAAGACATATATGCGGTCTCATTGTTCAGATGCAATCTGATGTCTTTGGGGTCATATCCAGCAAAGCTTAAAGGTCCCTCCTGGCTCTGCACTCAGGAATTTCTCTTGGCAGTACTGGGACCCTACGGATCCCTGGGCTGGCGCATGCAAGGCAAACCCTCCCTGCTCGAGTATCACTCAGGTTCTCTGATTGACTGCTTAGAAACCCTTATTTGCATATCCAGTCTGATTGGTTCCCCACATCCCGTCATTTGCATAAAGACTCATCTGCAATCTCATTGGTCGGATGCAACCTTATGCCTTTTTGGGTCACCCGGGCAATGGTCAGGGGTTGCTCCTGGCTCCTGCACTCGGGATTCACTCCTGGTGTTTCTTGGGACCCTATGGCCAGAGTGATAGTAGAGCAGGGATTGTCTTTGCAGCTCTGCAGCCACCCTAGGTTCCACCTCTGGCATCGCCATGGTTCTCCAAGCCCTGCTAGGACTGATCCCTAAGTGCACAGTGTAAGCCCTGGAGCATCACTTCTCTGTGACCTTAAAGTAGCAACAAAAATAGTGGTGCATGAAGAAGCCTTAAGGGCAAGCCTGATCTGTGCATGTCCTCAGCCAAGGAGCAGCGGCTGGTGCAATGAGCAAATAAATGAAGGCAATGGGGGGGCACTTTGGAGCTCAGTAAAGGCTTCCACAAACACTTGTGTTTGTTCTGAGTCACTGTCCCAGCCTGAAGCTGTTTTCTATGTGGCCTACCAGGATGACACCTTCCTGTCTGCGATGGTGTGAGTGTGGCAAGGTCAGCACATGCCGGGATTCTCCAGGATTCTGGATACGCCGACAACGGCCGCAGCTGGACCTGTGACTTTGTCCTGTCCTCTGGAGCCACATATACTGTAGGCGGTTCAGAGAGACAACCGTGGCCGCGTACCACTCTTCTCTGGAGCCACATCTACTGTAGAAGGTTCAGAGAGACACCCGCGGGCCACGCCACCACTCTTCTCTGGAGCCATATACTGTAGAAGGTTCAGAGAGATGCCGTGGCCACGCCACCACTCCCTCTGGAGCCACATCTACTGTAGGAGGTTCAGAGAGATGCCGTGGCCACGCCACCACTCTCTCTCTGGAGCCACATCTATTTTAGAAGGTTCAGAGAGACACCCGTGGCCCCGCCACCACTGGGGCAGCAGTGAGATGGCAGACACCTCCTTCTGGTACCCAGAGCCCCAAGACCCGGGCCCATCATGCTGATACATCCCCTCTACCTTAAGGAAGATTTTCTGTCTTTCTATTTTTTTCTGGTCAAAGCATTTCAGACATAAGATAGGAATGCAGAAGGCCCAAACGTGATTCTCTCATACCTGTGGGCCATCTACTCTGGGACCCAAACATGATACTCTCATACCCACAGGCCTTCTTCTCTGGGGCCCAAACATGATACTCTCATACCCACAGGCCTGACGCTCTGGGACCCAAACGTGATTCTCTCATACCCACAGGCCTTCTGCTCTGGGACCCAAACATGATTCGCTCATACCGTGGCCTGCCACTCTGGGCCGAAGTGACAGGACAGCACCGGTGCTTGCCTTGAACATGGCCACCAATCTGGGTTCGATCCCTGGTGCCCCATACGGTCCCCCTGACACTGCCAGGACTAATCGCTGGGCGCAGAGCCAGGAGTACACCCTAAGCACAATCATGTGTGCCCCCCACACCACCAATAAGCAGATACACAAACAACACTGCTTCACCAGCCTGGAACATGGGCCTGTCCTGAGCAACCTGTGATCTCCCCCTGCACTGCTCCACAGGTCGCCCATCCTAGCCCCCTCCCTGGGACCTGGGTGCACTGTCCAGAACACATCTCCCCAGACTTCATTCACACTAGAAAGCGCTGTGCGATGTAAGCAGTGCGCATGCGCCGAGACACACACACACACTACACACTCCTTTTTTCACCCTTTGTAACTAGAGGATTCGACCACACCCCTGAATGGCATGGTGTGAAAGGTAACCATGTCTCCTGAGCTTTGCTTAGGAGGAATCCATAACACAAACTGGAAAGGAGAGGGGCCAGAGGAATAGCACAGCGGGTAGGTCGTTGCCTTGCATGCAGGCGGCCAACCCAGGTTCAATCCCCGGGATCCCGTAGGGTCCCCTGAGCATTGCCAGGTGGGACCCAAAAAAAAAAAAATGGACAGGAGAGCAGGCATGGGACAATGGGACCAAGAATTTGTAGTAATCAATGGAAAGTGAGGGTAGCGGTTGGGAAAGGTGGATGCTCCCACTCGTGCAATGCAGAAAGAGCTGGGGCACACTCTGCAATACAGACTGAACCGGAGACTATTCAGAGAGATGCAGGAGATGAACAGAGAATAGAGATGAATAGAGATGCTGCAAATGCAGAGACATGCAGGAGATAAATAGAGTCAGGGGACATGGTACAATAGAGTAAGGGGACATGGTGCAATAGAGTCAGGGGTCTTTGTGAAATAGGAGTCAGGGTCATGGTGCAATAGTCAGGGGACACGGTGCAATACAGTCCGGGTCATGGTGCAAAAGAGTCAGGGACATGGAGCAATAGAGTCAGGGGGACATGGTGCATTAGAGTCTGGGGTCATGGTGCAATAGAGTCAGGGGTCATGGTGCAATAGAGTCAGGGTCACGGTGCAATAGAGTCAGGGACATGGTGCAATAGAGTCAGGGGGTCACGGTGCAATAGTCAGGGACATGGTGAAAAGAGTAAGGGACATGGTGGAATAGAGTCAGGGGACACGGTGCAATAGAGTCAGGGGTCATGGTGCAATAGAGTCAGGGGATATAGAGCAATAGAGTCAGGGGACATGGTGCAATAGAGTCAGGGACATGGTGCAATAGAGTCAGGGTCATGGTGCAATAGAGTAAGGGGACACGGTGCAATAGAGTCAGGGGTCATCGTGAAATAGAATCAGGGACATGGTGCAATAGAGTCAGGGTCATGGTGCAATAGAGTCAGGGGTCATGGTGCAATAGAGTCAGGGGACACGGTGCAATAGAGTCAGGGGTCACGGTGCAATAGAGTCAGGGGGTCATGGTGCAATATAGTCAGGGTTCATGGTGCAATAGAGTCAGGGATCACGTTGCAATAGACTGAGGGGATATGGTGCAATAGAGAGAAGGGAAATGGTTCAAGAGAGTCAGGGACACAGTACAATAGAGTCAGGGGTCATGTTGCAACAGAGTCAGGGGTCAGGTGCAATAGAAGAAAACAATATAATATTTTATTACACCACTCTGAGATATACAATTACAACGTTGTTCATATTTGGAGGTTTAGGTCACACAGTGTTCCAGCACCCCGCCTCCACCAGTGCCCATTTCCCACGACCAATATCCCCAATTCCATCCCCCTCCCATAGCCTGCCTACATCTCAGGTTCTTTATCTCTTTTTTCTCTCCCCTCTCTCTCGTTTCCTTCTCTTACATATTGTGGATTGCAATACATACACTTAGAAGCCATCATGTGCATTTCTTTGCCTGTATTTAATGCTCAGTTCTAGGTTGGTATTACCCTTTCGACATTTATTCACACATGTTCCCTTCTCTGTATTACCTAACCTCTGACTCCCACACCTTAGTGGTAATTTCCAATTTTGGTAAGACCTCCTGATCCACGTTTCGCCTGACATTGGATTTTGGTATCAGAATATGTATATATATATTTATGTCATGCAAACAAATGCAGCCATTCTATGATTTATGGCTCAGCATGCATTCTATTTTGGAGCATTATGGCCATTAGGAAAGAGGGATGACTAATAACTTCTGTCATGCAAGTGACAGCTTAGAATCTTCTACAGAACATTTATACCCTCAGGGCTCAAAGGCAATTTATAATTTGGCACACCACAAAATTGCAAGAACCTGAAGTAGGCTGATAGGTGGCGACAGGAGGTTGGTGGGTGGTGACTAGCAATGGTTCCCTAGAAGAATAAACCAAAGTGTGATTTCAAGAAGTGACTCTGCCACTAGCACTAAAATATTCAAAAAAATGGCATTATAGGGACCCACTTTGTGCACACAATAAAGTGGAGTAAGACTCCAAGCAACTGCAAGTGCTCATTAAAGCTTGAGTTTGATTTTCACGTTGTTTTTATGCCACAACTGGCAGTCTTGAAGCTTCCTCGTGGCTCTGTGCTCACAATCCTCCAGTGGTCTCAGAGGACCATATGGAGTACAGGGTTCAAACTTGGGTCAGTGACATGAATGGCAAATGTCTTACCATCTGCACGATCACTCCAGCTAGGGTTTGATTTCTTAGTAGTCAAATCAAAATGATTGTATCAGGAGGCCATTGATTGTGAAGAGGTAGAGAGGAGAGGATCCCTCTCTCAAAGGCAATCATATTCCCCATCATTGACTCCCCATCCACACAGGACTCTCCGTATGAGCAGCAGTGATCTGACGTGCTCTAATGACTATCTGTCTACAATCCGTCCAGCTGTTATATTGCAGGTGATATTTCCTGTCATTTTGAAAGAACCTTTTGAAATACCTCTGTATGGTCTCCATGGGGCCCAGGAGACTCTGTAGCATGATGAATATGGGACTGAGTCACAGGAATGTGGCATCCTGTCAGATTCAGTAAGCAAACTGTCAAACAATACCATTGACAAGGTGTCTTGATGGGTTCCACATGTAAACAGTCATGTCTTTTCAGGAGAGAAATACAGAAAATCAACACTATATTCAAAATGTGTTTATTGTGGGAAACTTCCCTTAACTGATGCATAGTCAATGTGTAGGTGACACCTTTAATGCTGGCCATGATCAGGAACGTGCCCTCCACAGTGAGACAAGTTTCCAAGCAAAAACAGGAATTGGCAGTGACACGCCCTACTTTATGCTCCAGCTATGCTTAACTTGCAGCCCCTCCCAGCTCAGCTAGGGAGGTGTTGAATCAACTCCAGCACTTGTAAAGCCAAAAGGCCCACCTGAAGTGCTGCATGGCAAGAGAGCTGTTTACCTGCATTCATCTCTAGATAGTCCAGTCCAAGATGGGCCAAGCAGGGAAGTTGTGGAGGATTTCTCTCTATAAAATAAGCTGGGAGAAAGGAGAAGCGCCTTTGGCCATTTTGGCTTCCTTGGCCTCTGCCTCTCTGTTTCTATTGGGCTTCAACACGTGGTGGAAGCCATAGTGACCTACAGGTGGCTGGGGCAAAGCAAGGAACCCAGATTCCAGGGCTTTTCCTGTTCTTGGATTGTATATCAGAACCTGTGATAGTAGTCGCTTTTAAAACTGCAACCGATTTCTGAGTTTTTATCCATTCCCCGCTGGCATCGGAGGTAGAAGGGAACTCGTTTCCCAGGATTAGGGACCTGGGAAAGAGTCCCTAGCAGTCCTCGACACACTTCAACAGATTAAAATATAACTGAATATATTTTACTAAAGGAGGAAAGAAAATTCCTTCAGTCCATTTCTGTGGCTTCTGGATAGAGGCCCTGACTTCCTAATGCCTAGCTACAACCCTGCAATCCGTCTTCTCTTCGGTTAAAGGGCTGGACCTACTCATGTCCCTCCTTTCACTCAGGGCAGTCCCATACTATGCCACTGCCTACTTATGGCTTTTGTCTTGAACCAAGAGATCCTGGCCCTGCGTAACATCGTGCCATGAGCCAGAAGATTTGCAGGAATTCTACCACCTGAAGCTGCCTCAGAGCAGCTTGTCTTTCTTTCGAGAATCCTGTTTAGAGGAGGGCAGAGCAGGGAACATACTTACCTTTTCATGTCCAGGAATGCCTGCCAGCCTGCTCACCATCAAAACGGGCAGTAAGCCTTCCCTCTTGCACATACCACCACAAACTCAGTCAGGATCAGGGCGGGAAGATCTGCCTCCTCCCTGCAGGCTTCTAGACTCCAGGGATGTCTGTTGCCTCCGCCAAGGTTCTGAAAGAGTAAGGAAATGTAGAAGGTTAGACTCGCTGGCAGCTTGTTCAGAGAACCTGCATGCATGCACACACTTGTGGATTCTGTGCATGCGCACAGGTGTGGATTCTGTGCACCCCCATCCCCAAGCCTGCCTCTATGGCAGGCTCTTTATCTCTTTGCTCTCTTTTACTCTTCTCTCTCTCTCTCTCTTTCTCATCCTTTTCTTACATATTGCACTTGTAGTATATATATTAGAGGTGCTCTCTCTTGAACATATTTTCCTCTCAATCTCACACATGGCTGAATCAGTATGTGTGCAGGGCCTGTAGAGTAGGGAAGTGCCTTGGAAAAAAAACGAAACAGGGCAGAGGGAATTGGGAGTATGAAAAAGAGTTATATAAACAGGTAGTGTGTGTCTCAGAAGAGCATACATTGAAGCCAAAAGATCTTAGGTAACTGGAAAGCATAATTGGGAAAGCGCTGGGCGTGGGCTGGGGTCTTGCAGAAGGTAGGGCGTCAGAGAGCAGGATGCTGGAAGTCTCAGCCAAGCTCCTCCTCATTATGGGCTAAGCCACAGTAGGGCTGCCAAAAGATCAAACTAGGAAGGTGTGATGAGCACTAGGTAGAGGAAATGAGATGTCCCATATAGGAAATCTCCCAGAAGTAAAGGACTTCCCCTTGGCGTGGGTGCGAGGGTCCAGCTCTGCTGTTCCTCTTCAGGACAGAGTCCCTAGATGCCTCTGTCCAGGTGGAGGAACAAGCCATAGGGTCGTTATCCAAGAGTCTGCAACAGGCAATGCAGCAATTGAAGCAGAAACCGGGCTCAGACGACTTCAAAGGACCCGTCCAGAGCCATACCATGTGGAAGGTATGAAAGGACAGGCCTAAGGGCTCCCAAGCTGCACCCTGCCCACGCCAGGCTGTAACCTGGGGCTTACACTTACTCTCTCAGAGCAGCTTCCACTGAGGTCTGTGAGGCCGCCTCCATTCTCCCAGCGCTGAGCTCCAGTTGAGAGGCAGTTTTGGATCCACCATGCACTGCGCGGCAGGGCAGGCGACATTGAGGCCGCCCAGTGGGCGGGAAGAACCCTAATTTGTTTTTTGATGGGCTGGAGTCCTTGGGAGTATGGGCAAGTCCAACACTTCGGCGCAGGCGCAATTTGCTCTGGGCTTGAGGGAGCTGAAGTTCTGCGCCTGGCGTGCCAGTCCACGGGTGGTGCAGGAAACCTGGTTGCTGTTTGAAATTTCCCCTAGGCTGGTGGACGGCTTCTACTCATGCTATGCTAGAGAGCAAAAACCTTTTTCCTTAAGATCTATCATTAGTATTTGATTTTGCGACTTTTTCTTAATTCTGCAGTGTTAGAATACTGTTTTCCAACTCATTTGGCATCAATAGTGAAGAAGAGTGATTCTATACACGCAGAGAACAACAGATGAGACTCTTACAAAGATTACTGATAGTTTTTGTGTTTGTTTGGTTTCCCCTGCAGGTGTGGTAAGGAGAGTCTAGTCCCAGCCTACCTACGTAGAAAATTTAGAGCTGAAATTCTAACAAGTCCAGGACAGGCACTAACAAAGAGTTGTTCAGAGAAGGCCGACTTTTGGGCATATTGTGTGACTAAAATCAAAACAGTACGGACTGTAGATAGAGTGCTATCTTGAAGGGGTTCTAAAGATACTAGAGCTCCTAGGAGTAGAAAACGTGACTATAGGACCTTGAATCCTGCCGAACAGGCTTCAATCTGCTGCATCACACAAGACACTTGAGCCCCTACGGAGTGATCCCTGGGCATGGAGCCAGGAGTACCACAAGCTGTAGACCACTATGATCCCCCCATTCCACAAATAGTGACTTTCTAGAAATCAGGTTGGAAAGCTTGGTAATCCGTGATGCACTGGGTGTAACACACAGGGCATGCCTGTCTTTATGAATGAGGAGCCTTGGACTCTGCACTAGTCTAATGTCTCTAAACATATATCTAAAGACAGCTGTCAGTGTAGCAAACTTACTCTCAAATATATGGTCGACCAAGTTGAGTAATATTTACAGAAAACTGAAAATTCACAACCAATAGGATATAGTTTATAATGTCTGGCAACCGTTAAAAACTACTAAGCTTACACAAAAGGGGAGAAATGGTGAAGGAGAAATAAACAGTCACCAATAGGTATGGAAATAGATGTCAAAATCAAGAGACAACCACATAAAAAACTGCATCCATAACTATATTTCATGTGTTCATATAAAAAAGCAGAACACAAAAAAGATATTTGTGTTTAAGGAAGGTAGTGAATCTGGTGAAAATTTTGTTGAGGAAAATTTTGTTGAGGAAAAAAAAACTCAAGTCTCTCCTTCATTCCTATGTACAAAAAAAGGATCTTCCGAAAATGAAGTTAAATAATTTTGACATAAACAAAGGAAATTTTTTATGTATTTTATGATACCACCATGAGATAATAAATTGAAATAAGTTCATGTTTGGGTTCCGCCATACAGTGTTCCAGCACCCATCCCCTCCACCAGTGCCCATTTCTCACCACCAATGTTCCCGAATCACTCCCCATCCCCAAGCCTGCCTCTATGGCAAGCTCTTTATCTCTTTGCTCTCTTTACTCTTTCTCTCTCTCTTCTCTCATCCTTTTCTTACATATTGCGATTGTAGTATATATATTAGAGGTGCTCTCTCTTGAACATATTTTCCCTGTCAATCTCCCTTTCATATCTTTATGCACAAGTTTCATTCAATAAAATCTACCTTGCTTCACTAAAAATATATATATATATATATTACTGCTATATATATGCAAAGTTCCTCAAAGATATATACTCCTTTGTACTGCTGCCTTTCAAATATATTTGGGTATTGTTATTAAAATCAGAAGGGTCAGAAAATATTAGAAAGTATTTGCAATTGGCCATAACTACAGATTGTAATGTGAAGTATAATATGTGTTTTGTTTTTTCTTTTTTTTATTCTCAGATAATATATGGAACCCATACGATGTAGTTACTTCAGAATTTTTGTCTGAGTAAGAATAAAAATTAAGCAAGATTCAACTAATTGGCAAGGCAATCAGCAAATAAAAGCCACTATTGTCATATTTTCTCTAAAATGTTTTCCATAAATTATTGGCACTTGTGGATAACTGCAAGTTTTATTATAATGAAGTATCATGTATAGTACAGTAAAGTATTTATAATAAAGTATTATTTATGATAAAATTCCTCATAGATATCAGAGAGGGTGCCAGGAATTATAAACCCTTGAATATAATTCAATCACACTTTTAAAGTGTTTAAAATTATTGAGATTTTAAGGTTGGAAACATGATCCGTGGAATGTAAAACTGTAAGTGTTCTGATTTTGGCAATGTATACAAATTATGTACACAATTTAAAAGTTAGAAATGAAGGGTGTGTGGTTTATCCTCTCCCAAAATATCAAATAGGCTTTGATTAACATTAGCAAACTTGGTTTCTTCCAGTGAGTGTTACATTAATAGAAGGGACTATGTTAGTCCCTGGAGGCCTTAGCATGCCTTAAGAAAAAGGTCTACCATTGCTAATGTGCTAGAATATTCTTTAAAAATGGCACTTTGATGTAAAGGTCAGTGCAAACCTGCAGAAGTTGTGTCTTTTGAAATAACTGATGATGAGAAGACTATATGTTCATAAAGAAAGTAATCTCTGCTGAACCAGAAAAGCAGATTGTGAACTTTAAGTTAAGCAAAGTTTTTTGAAAGAGCATTCAGAGAATTTATCATACATGATTTATTCACTTTAAAAGGGTTCTAGGACTTGGAAAATTCACCCATTCACATGTTCTTAAATTTCTTGCTCAAACATTCAGTGTTATTTCTGTGTATTTCTGTGAAAGTTCAATTCTACTTCTGTTTGTGTTAATTATCAGAGACTAATGGGGAATTTGGATTAAAGATTTCATAGACTTTTTTGATCTTAGTTTTTTTCTTTTTCTTTCGTGGTGTTAGGGAGAGATCTCAGGGCCTCACATTAACCACCTGAGTGATGGACTTCCTTTTCCCCAAGTGAATGTGTTTACTGAGGACATTTTACTTAGAAGTGAGATTTCTTGTCTTCCTTGTATAGATAAATTTCTGAACAACTTTCAGCTCAATAGAAGCATGATCACAATGAAAAACAAATAAGAGCATTTTTAATATTGAAAAGTATGTTTGTATTATGACAAAGACATTGTTCGAATAACACTTGTACACTGTTTTCTTTTTTAAAATTTGTATTCTTTTTTATCTGTTTTTACTTGTACACTATTTACTAGTTAAAAACATTCTTTATAATGTTTTGAATATGTTTTTCTTTGATAAGGAAACATCGACATGGTTTTGACATTTTCACAGAGCTGACACTGTCTCTTTCAAATGAGTTTATAAATGTTCTGTCATAAAATAAATAAAAATGTTCTGTCAATAAGAAGTTATACTATTACTTGTATCTTTCCTCATTCTTTTTTGTATTTGAATAAAAGTTAACATTACCTTTGGGCTCTGACCTTTAATTCAGCAAACAGCTAAGCATAATATGGTCAATTACAGGACTCATGTAAAGTATTTATCTTAGAATTGATCATTCTCGGTAGAAAAAAAACTTAGCATAAAACATTATAGGATTTCTTAATTGTAGTTTTAATCCCACACCATCAAAATATAGGACAGCACTTTACTATAAAATTCATGTCATATTAAAATACCTGCATAAATAAGAATAACATATATAATCCATTTATACTTATAATCTTATCTTTCATCTAATTCTGAATATCCTTTAGGCAAAAGTCACCCAAATGAAATGCCTACATTCTGGAACCCTTGAAAAACCTTCACAAAATTTATTGAAACTGTAGAAACAAACAAACTTTCATTTTTGTTCATGGGAGTTGGGAATGGGAGAATAACGGGTGCGGGAAGTTTGGACTCAATGGCTGTCATTTTTCGGCATAAGTACTCCAAGATTGAGTGCTTGTTAAGAAAGACCCAGAGATTCCTGCAAATATGTCAGAAGAATGTGTGTGGGTCTGTTCTATAGGGATGTGATCTGTAGGGTGGGGGTCTCCTCTGGAGGTCTAACAATATAGGAGGGTGGCTCCCTCTGGCGGCTCTATTGTGCGGTGCCTGCAGCTGCCAGATAAGCACCAAGACAAGGCCTGCATGGTTGACCCAAAGATGGATTGGGGAGAGAAGAATCAAATCCCCTGTGGGTGATCCCATGATGCCAGTGTTTCCCTGATTCAACTTAAGAAGGAGTAAGTCATCAAGGGGAATGGCAGCTAGAGAGGACTCAGGTTCCCAGGCTCCCCCTAATATCTTCCCAGGAGTGTAAAAATCTTTGCAATTAATCATCAATGAATGCCATCATTTGTGTTCTAAAAGCACTTCTATCAGCAGACTGGAGAAAACATAGAAAGTAGTTTCCAGGTAGGTCTCAAGGACCTAAAGTTTGTGAGGGATTTTGGCTATGTCTGCCCTTGACCTCTCACCTGCAACTGCCCTATTCTCACCCCCAAAGGAACAAACAAAAACTGAAGTAATCCTGGAGTCAAAACATGAACTGGAGGGCAGGTATCTTAGTCATACCCTGCGTTAGCCTAATTGGAGGCTTCTAATAATGTCTTCATAGTGCACACTCCCAAGTATTCCAGCACAACTGAATCCCAAATATTTGAAGCTCAGCTGTTCAGTCAGGGAAAAGTTCCTCCAAGGAACCCCCGACCACCCCTTTCTGGAAACAGGAGACACAACTACTCAGGTCCCACGAGCAAACCCTTTTCTAGCTAGCCACACCTCTGGGAATTTATCAGGGGATTTTGAATCCCAACTATAGGCAGGATTCCTAACTCTTTTTTATCCTTTTCTCTTTCCCCAGGCAGTCTCAGAGGTTTAGAAAGCTCTGCAAAAAGGATTCAGAAGTGAGCTGAAAACTGTTGCACATGGTACAGTGAAGGAAGGACGTTCAGAAGGCAAACAGGCCAAGAGGGAAGGGGCCGTTTGGACCATGTGTCATATTTTCTTAAAAAAGAAAAATCACTGTATTTTTGTGAGAAAACGCTTCATAAAGTATTTCAGCTTCTCTCTATAAGCAGGCAGGTGGGGCTGTGGCAGTCACAGTTCCAGTGATGACCCAATAGGGATGGCCACTTTTTTTAGGAGGTGATGGGTAGTGTGAGGTTCAACTGTTCTCACTCAGACTTTCATGCTGGTGATGGAAGTCGGGAATTGGGGAATAACGGGGTGAGGGAAGTTGGCACTCAATGGCTATCTTTTTCGGTAGAAGTACTCCAAAATTGAGTGCTTGTTCAGGAAGCCCCAGATATCCCTGCAAAAATGTTAGGAGAAAGTTTGTGGATCTGTTCTATAGGGATGTGGACTGGAGGGTGTGGCGTGTCCTCTGGAGGTCTAACAATGAAGGTAGGGTGACTGGCAGTCAAGTGCTCAGTGCCTGCAACTGCCAGATCAGCACCAAGACAAGGACTGCATGTATACCATAAGACAGATTGAGGAGAGAAGAAACAAATCCCCTATGTGTGATCCCCATGATCCCAGTGTTTCCCTGATTCACCTCAAGATTAAGTCATGAAGGGGAATTGCAGCTAGAGAGGACTCCAGGTAGAATCCTCACCCATCTTCTCTTCCCAGGAGTGTAAAAAACTTTACAATTATTCTTCAATGCTTGTCATCATTTCTGGTCTCCAAAGCACTTCTATCAGCAGACTGGAGAAAACATGGAAAGAAGTTTCCAGGTCGGTTGCTTTCTTCTCGAGGACCCAAGTTTCTGAGGGATATTGGCTATGCCTGCCATTGACATCTCACCTGCAATTGCCCCTCTCCTCACCCCAAAGGAATGAAAAAAACTGAAGCAATCCTTGAGTCAAGACACTGAACTGGAAGGCACGTCTATTAGTCATCTCATGGGTCAGCCTTATAGGAGAATTTCTAATAATTTCTTCATACTGCAGACTCTCAAGTATTACAGCCAAACTGAATACCAAGTATTTCAATGGAGCTACTCAGACAATGGAAAGCAGGCTCCAAGGGACCCCCGACCTCCCTTTTTGAAACCATTAGAACCGAGTCTCAGGCCCTAGGTGAAAACCCTCTTCCAGACAGCCACACCTCTGGGAATTGCTCAGGGATTTTGAATCCCAAGTCCACACAAGATTCCTAACCCTATTTATCCTTTTTCCTTTTACCCAGAAGAGTTTGCAGCAGTTTAGAAAGCTCTGCAAAAAAAACCTCAGAAGTGAGCTGGAAACTGTTGCACAAGATACAGTGGAGGCAGGACGTTCAGAAGGCAAACAGGCCAAGAGCAAAGAGGCCATTTGTACCATTTGGCATATATTCTTAAAAAGAAAAATTACTGTATTTTGTCAGCAAAAGCTACATTAACAATTTTAGCTTCTCAACTCTCGGTAAAAAAAAAGATGGTAGGAATCACCTTTTCCAACTTCAAACCGTACTACAAAGCATTAATAATTAAAACAGCGTGGTATTGGAATAAAAACAGACCTGTGGATCTATGGAATAGAATTGAGTATCCTGACACCACCTCAAACCCATGATCATTTAATCTTTGATAACGGTGCAAAGAGTCCAAAATGGAGTAAGGAAAGCCTCTTTAACAAGTGTTGCTGGGAAAACTGGGCAGAGACATGTAAAAAATGAATTTGTACCTGTGTCTAACACCATGCACAAAAAGTCAGATCAAAATGCACTAAAGATCTCAATATCAGACTTGAATCCATGAAGTACATTGAAGAAAATATAGGAAAAACCCTCCACAACATTGAAGCTAAAGGCTTCATCAAAGGAGAGATATCACTAACAAAGCAACTAGAAGAAAAGATAAACATATGGGACTACGTGATACTAAAAAACTTCTGCACTTCAATAAAGAAATAGTGACTAAGATACAAAGACAGTTCACAGAATGGGAAAGAATATTCACACAATACCCATCTGATAGTGGGTTAATATCTAAGATGTATAAGGCACTGTTAGAACTTTACAAGAAGAAAACAAACAACCTCATCAAAAATGGGGAGAAGAAATGAACAGAAACTTCAACAAGGAAGAAATTCCAATGGCCACAAAACATTATAAAAGCTCATCATCACTAATCATCAGAGTGATGCAAATCAAAACAACAATGAGCTATCATTTTACACCACAGAAACTGCACATATTCAAAAGAGCAAGAACAACAAGTGCTGGCGTGGATGTGGGGAAAAGGGGACACTCATCCATTGTTGGTGGGAATGCTGGCTGGTACAACCTTTCTGGAAAACAATACAGGCATTCCTCCATAGACTAGAAATTGAACTCTCATTTGACCCAGTCAAACAACTCCTGAGAATCTACTCTGGGAAGCCAAAAATACGCAGCAGAAACACCATGCCAACTTTTATGTTCACAGCAGCATTATTCACAATAACCAGAATCTGGAAACAACTAGAGTGCCCGAGAAACGATGATTGGATAAAGAAGCTTTGGTACATCAACACAATGGAATACTATACAGCTGTTAGGAAAAAATGAAGTTATAAAATTTGCCTATAAGTGGATGGACATGGACAAGTTTATATTGAGTGAAATTTGCCAAAAGGAGAGAGACAGTACAGAATGAATGCATTTATTTGCATGACATGAATAAATATGTACATATTATGATACCAATATCCAAGTTCAAGTTAAACGTGTATCAGGAGGTCTTGTCAAAGGTGGAAATTATCACAAATGTGTGGGAGTCAGAGGCTAGGTAAGACAGAAAATGGAACAGTGTGCTAACAATTGTTGAGGGTACTAATACCAACCTAGAACTGAGCATTAAATACAGGCAAAAATATACACATGACAACCCTTTAATGTATGTTCTGTAATCCATAATCTGGAAGGGAAGGAAAAGTGAAAGAGAGAGAAAGGGAAAGAAATAAAGAACCTGCCATGGAGCGGGGCTGGGGGAGGAGGGAGTGAACCGGGGACGTTGGTGGTGGGAGATGGGCACTGGTGGTGGGATGGGTTCTGACACACTGTATGACCAAAACCCAAATATGAACTTCTTAATTGTACATCTTTGTAATTGTATATCTCACGGTGGTATAATAAAATGCTTGGAAAAAATACAATTTTAGCTTCTCTCTATGAGGAGGCAGGTGGGTCGTGGCAGACACAGTTCCATTGATGACCCAATAGCGATGGCCGCTTTTACAGGAAGTGATGGGGAGAGATGAGGTTCAACAGTGAGACTTTCATGCTGGTGATGGGAGTCCGGAATGGGGAATAACTGAGTGAGGGAAGTTTGGACTCAATGGTTGTCTTTTTTTCAGCATAAGTACTCCAAGATTGAGTGCTTGTTAAGGAAGCCCCAGAGATAGCTACCAAAATGACAGAAGAAGTTTTGTGGTCTGTTCTATAGGGATGTGGTCCAGAGGTTTTGCATATCCTCTGGAGGCAAACAATGAATGGAGGGTGTCTCCCTCTGGCGGCTAGGCGCTCAGTGCCTGCAGCTGACAAATTAGCACCAAGATAAGGCTGCATGGTTGACCCCAAGATGGATTGAGGAGAGAAGAATCAAATCCCCTGTGGGTGATCCCATATCCCAGTGTTTCCCTGATTGAACTTAAGAGGGAATAAGTCATCAAGGGAAATGGCAACTAGAGAGAACTCCAGTTCCCAGTGTCTTGCGAGGAGTGTAAAAAACTTTACAATTAATATTCAATGCATGCCATCATGCATGGACTCCAAAGCACTTCTCTCAACAGACTGGAGAAAACATGGAAAGAAGTTACCAGGTCGTTTGCTTCCATCTTGAGGACTCAAAGTTTGTGAGGGATTTTGGCTATGTATGCTCTTGACCTCTCAGCTATGACTGCATTATCCCCACCCCCAAAGAAAGGAACTAATTCTGAGTCGATCCTGGAGTCAAGACACTGAACTGGAGGGCAGGTCTCTTAGTCATCCCCTGGGTGAGCCTTATTGTAGAATTTCTAATAATGTCTTCATAGTGCAGACTGCCAAGTATTCCAGCCCTACTGAATCCCAAATATGTGAAGAGGAGCTGTTCAGTAAATGGAAAAGTGGCTCAAAGGGAGCCCTGACCCCAACTTTCTGGAACCAGGAGACCGAGTACTCAGGCCCCACATGCAACCCCTATCCAGACAGCTCTACCCCGTCAATGGTTCAGGGGTTTTCTATTGAACCTCCACACAGGACTCTTAACCCTTTTATTTCTTTTTCTTTACCCCAGGAAAGGTTCTCAGACATTTAGAAAGCTCTGCAAAAAGGACTCAGAAGGGAGCTGGAAATGTTGCACAAGGTAGGGGTGGAAGCAGGATGTTCAGAAGACAAAGTGTCCAAGAGGGAATGGGTCATTTGGACCATCTGCAATCTTTTCTTAAAAAAGAAAAATCACTGTATTTTGTTAGCAAAAGCTTCATTGAAATTTCAGCTTCTCTCTATTAGCAGGCAGGTGGTGCCCTGGCAGTCACAGTTGAAGTCATGACCCCATAGATATGGCCACATTTTTAGGACATGATGGGGAGTGGTGAGGTTAAACAGTTCTCACACAGACTTTCCTGCTGGTGATGGGAGTGAGGAGTTCAGGAATAAATGGGTTAGGGTAGTTTGGACTCAATGGCTGTCTTTTTTCGGCAGAAGTATTACAAGATTAAGTGCTTGTTAAGGGAGACCCACGATCCCTGCGAAAATGGCAGAAGAAGGTTTGTGGGTCTGTTTGTAGGGATGAGCTCCTGGGGCTCAGCGTGTCCTCAGAACCCTAACAATGAAAGGAGGGTGTCTCCCTCTGGGGCTAAGTGTTCATTGCCTGCAGCTGCCTGAGAAGCACCAAGACAAGGCCTGCATGGTAAACCACAAGATGGATTGGGGAGAGAAGAACCAAATCCCCATGGGTTATTGCATGATCCCAGTGTTTCCCTGATTCACCTTAAGAGGGAGTAATTAATTAAGGGGAATGAGAGCTAGAGAGGACTCGAGTACCCACGCTCCCCCTCTTTTCCTCCCAGGCATGTAAAAACCTTAACAATTATTCAACAAAGCATGCCATCCTTTGTGGCCTCCAAAGCAGCCACATCTAGGGACTGGGGTAAACATGAGGGAGGTTTCTAGGTTGGTTGCTCCTATCTGAGGACCCAAATTTTGTGAGGGATTTTGGCTATATCTGCCCTGGACCTCTCATCTGTGACTGCCTATTCTCACCCCCAAAGAAACAAACAAAAACTGAGTCAATCCTGAAGTCAAAACAATGAACTGGAGAGCAGGTCTCTTAGTCATCCCTCGCGTGAGCCTTATTGTAGACTTTCCAATAATGTCTTCATAGTGCAGACTCCCAAGTATTCCAGCCCCAATGAATCCCAAATATGTGAAGAGGAGTTTTTCAGTAAATAGAAAAGTGGCTCCAAGGGAGCCCCGACCCCACCTTTCTGAAACCAGGAAACCAAATACTCAGGCCCCACATGCAAACCCTGTTACCAACAGCTCCACCCTGGCAATTGTTCAGGGGTTTTCTATCCCAACTCCACATAGGATTCCTAACCCTTTTTATCCTTTATTTTTCCCCAGGAAAGGTTCTCAGACATTTAGGAATCTCTGCAAAAAGAATGCAGAAATGAGCTGAAAACTGTTGCACAAGGTACAGTGGAGGCAGGATGTTCAGAAGGCAAAGAGGCCAAGAGGGAAGGGGTCGTTTGGACCATGTGGCATCTTTTCTTAAAACGAGAAATCACTGTAGTTTGTGAGCGAAAGCTTCACTGAGAATTTCATCTTCTCTCTATTAGCAGGCGGGTGGTGCCGTGGCAGTCACAGTGCCAGTGATGACCCAATAGTGATGGCCACCTTTTTTATTTTTTTTATTTTTTTAACATTTAATTATACCACCGTGAGATATACAATTACAATGCTGTTCACGCTTGGGGGGTTTCGGTCACACAGTGTTCCAGCACCCCGCCCTCCACCAGTGCCCCCCAGCCACCACCCATGTCCCCAATTCCCCCCCCCCTCCCACATCCTGCCTAAATGGCAGGTTCTTTATCTCCTCTCCTCTCCCTCTCTCTCTCTCCTCCTTCTCCCACACATTGTATACTTCTAAGTGCACTACGTACACTTAGAAGCCATCATTTACATTTTTTGGTCTGTATTTAATGCTCAGTTCTATGTTAGCATCAGAACTTTAGACATTTATTCACACATGTTCCCTTCTCTATCTAAACCAACCTCTGACTCCCACACGCTTGTGATGGCCACCTTTTTAGGAGGTGATGGGGAGTGGGGAGGTTCATAAGTTCTCACTCAGACTTTCATGCTGGTGAAGGGGAATGGGGAATGGGGGAATAAAAGGGATAAGGAAGTTTGGACTCAATGGCTGTTTTTGTTCTGCAGAAGTACTACAAGATTGAGTGCTAAGGAAGCCCCAAGATCCCTGAGAAAATGGCAGAAGAAAGTTTGTTGGTCTGTTCTATAGGGCTGTGCTCTTGGGGTTGGGGCCTGTCCTCTGGAGGCCTGACAATGAATGGAGTTTGTCTCCCTCTGGTGGCTAAGTGCTCCCTTGCCTGCAGCTGCCTGAGGAGCAGCAGACAAGGCCTGCATGGTTGAACCCAAGATGGATTGGGGAGAGAAGATTCAAATATCCTGTGGATAATTCCATGATCAAGTGTTTCCCTGATTCACCTTAAGAGAGAGTAAGTCATTAAGGGGAATGGCAGTTATATAGGACTAGTTCCCAGACTCCCCCACTTCTCTTCACAGGAGTGTAAACTCCTCAATAACTACTCATCGATGCATGCCATCCTTTGTGGCCTCCAAAGCACCCCCCATAGAAAGACTGGGGAAAACATGGAGGAAAGTTTCCAGGTTGGTTGTTTCCATCTCGACGCCCAAAGTTTGTGAGGGACTTTGGCGATGTCTGCCCTTGACCTCTCAGCTGTGACTGCCCTATACTCACCCTCCAAGAAACAAACAAAAACTGAGTCAATCCTGGAGTCAAGACACTGAACTGGAGGGCAGGTCTTTTTTTCATCCCCTGGTTGAGCCTATTTAAGACTTTCTAACACTGTCTACATGTGCAGATTCCAAAGTATTCCAGCCCATGAATCCCAAATATTTAAAGAGGAGCTGCTCACTTAATGGAAAAGGGGCTCCAAAGGCCCCCTACCCCCTCTTTCTGGAACCAGGAGACCCGAGTATTCAGGCCCACTGTGCAAACCGTCTTCTAGACAGCCCCAAACGGGCAACTGTACAGGGGATTTTCAATCCCAACTCCACACATGACTTGTAACCCTTTTTATCATTTTTCCTTTCCCCCATGAAAGGTTCTCAGACATTTAGAATGCTCTGCAAAAGGGACTGAGAAGTGAGCTGGAAATGTTGCACAAGGCACATTGGAGGCAGGATGTTCAGAAGGCAAGGAGGCCAAGAGGGAAGGGGTCGTTTGGACCATGTTGCATCTTTTCTTAAAAAGAAAAATCACTGTATTTTGTGATAAAAAAACTTCATTAAAAATTTCAGCTTCTCGGGCCCAGAGCGATAGCCCAGCGGGTAGGGCGTTTGTTTTGCACGCGGCCGGCTTGTGCCGGCCCGGGTTCGATCCCCGAATCCCATATGGTCCCCCGAGCACCGCCAGGAGTGATTCCTGAGTGCAGAGCCAGGAGGAACCCCTGAGCATCGCCGGGTGTGACCCAAAAAGCAAAAAAAAAAAATTTCAGCTTCTCAACCACAGTGCCCGAAAATCGATGACTGGATAAAGAAGCTTTGGTACATCTACACAATGGAATACTATGCAGCTGTTAGGAAAAATGAAGTTATAAAATTTGCCTATAAATGGATGGACATGGAGAAGATTATGTTGAGCGAAATTAGCCAGAAGGAGAGAGACAGATACAGAATGACTGCATTTATTGCCAGGCATACATATATATATATATATATATATATATACATATTATGATACCAATATCCAAGGTCAAGTGATATATATATCAGGAGGTCTTGTCAAATGTGGAAATTATCACAAACATGTGGGTGTCAGAGGTTAGGTAAGACAGAAAATGGAACAGGGTGCTAATAATTGTCAAGGGTACTAATGCCAACCTAGAATTGAGCATTAAATAGAGGCAAAAGGATACACATGACAACCTTTTAATGTATGTTCTGTAATCCATAGTCTGGAAGGGAAGGAAAAGAGAAAGAGAGAGAAAGGGAAAGAAATAAAGAACCTGCCATGGAGGTGGGCTGGGGAAGGGGGAGGGAACCGGGATGTTGGTGGTGGGAGATGGGCACTGGTGGAGGGGACGGGTGCTGGAACACTGTATGACCAAAACCCAAACATGAACTTTTTAATTGTATATCTTTTTATTTGTATATCTCACGGTGGTATAATAAAATACTTAATAAAAATTCAGCTTCTCTGGAGCAGGCAGGTGGGGGCCCTGGCAGTCACAATTCCAGTGATGACCCAATAGCGATGGCCGCTTTTTTTTAGTAGGTGATGGGGAGTGGTGAGGTTCAACAGTTCTCACTCAGACTTTTATTCTGGTGATGGATGTGCGGAATGTGGGACTAACGGGATGAGGGAAGTTTGTACTCAAAAGCTGTCTTTTTTTAGGCAGAAGTACTCCAAGATTAAGTGCTTGTTAAGGAAGCCCCAGAGATGACTGCAAAAAAGGCAGAAGAAGATTTGTGGTCTGTTCTTAAGGGATGTGTTCTGGAATGTGGGGCCCTCCTCAGGAGGCCTAAAAATGAAAGGAGGGTGGCTCGCTCTCTAGGCTAGAGTGTGTGGTGCTTGCACCTGCCTGATGAGCATCATGACAAGGCCTGCATGGTTGACCCCAAGATGAATTGGGGAGAAAAGTATCAACTCCACTTTGACTGGGCAGAAGGAGACCCTGTGATGCCAAGGAGATTGTGCTGTTCATGGGGTACGGGTGAAAAGCGGGGAAATAATGAGATATTGCTGTGAGAAAAAATCATCCAGTGTTCAGGAAATGATGGAAGGAGCTGAGGCATAGATTTCTGTTGACAACAAAACCAGTTTCATCTAGTACCAGCACAATATCACAGGGTGTAGTCCCGTTTCTGGGCTCCTTCCTAAGTGACCTCTTAATGCTGGATGCTACCATGGAGGATTTCCTGCAGGTGAGTGGGTCTGAATTGGACTGGTCGAACGGAAGGGAGATTTGAGGGACAGAGGCCTATTCCTGGTCCCTGAGCTCCCAGTATCTGCTTTCCTCCTCTCAAAGAGGCATAGTGACTGTGAGCTGAAGTTGCTGTACGGAGTAGGGAGGAATGAGCAACAGTCACACGCCAGTCCCAGACTGCTCTCCCAGACTGGCAACAGTACAATGTTCACACTCCAGAGTGGCTTCACTTTCTGTGGTGCCCACATGGCCTCTCCTCAACCATGTGCCCTGTGGGGAGGGGGAAGGCAGGGAAGCAAGTCTTTGAGCACAGCTTCCCTCATAATGAAATCTCAGCCTCCCACTGTATCTCAGGGAGGATAGATGTCTGGTGTCTCTGAGATTCAGCCCAGGTCCCCTATTTCTTGGTCAAGTCTGGCCTTGCTTCTCACCTTTTCTTTCTTTTCTTTTTTTTCATTCAGTGCACCCCCTTGTTGGATCTTATCATAGCACAGCATGGAGATGGGAGGGACTAGAGAGTCTGTTAGAGAACTAGGGTCTCTTTCTCATGAATTTTACCTCCCTTGCAGTGGAATGAAGTCAACCACCAAAAACAGAACAAGGTGAGCAGTTGTGGTTTCTGTCTGGGTGGGGAGGGCAGTGGATATCGGACATGTCCTTGGATTGACATTTCTTGTTCCCTGTTCTTTGGCTTAAACTGAGAGTTATAATAATGGCAGATTCATCCAGTTAGCCCTAGGGAGAGAAATGTATCAGGAAAATGCTCCTGATGAAAAATTACATTCCCTCAAAGTAGATGAAGTTAGTATTGATTTTGTTAGGTTAAGGATTCTGTGTATATTGTACCGCAGTACCAGGCCCAGGCTCATCAGCCAGGATGCTTCCATAGCAACAGCAACAACAACAACATACACATGCACACGCATGCACAAACACACACACACACACACCTTGATTAATCCACCTTCCCCTGATCCTAGGAGAACCAAATTCTAGAAGAGTTTATGCTACTCCAGAGATTTGCAGAGAAGTATAATCTGGAGCCCATAGAGCCAATTCTATCTGGGTTTCAGGATATGAAGTGATTGAAATTGACAGAGACTACACTTAATCTTAGCCAGAAGGCCTGGGGTGGTTGCTGAGCCCCAGGCCTAGGCAAAATGTGGAATTACAGCCCACAGAAGTCCGAGCATAAGTGGAAGTAATCGGACATTTTTAACTCTCACACTGGCCTAACTCCACCTCAGGTATTCTCCCTGGGGTTTGCAGGCTGGGCGGATGCCTGGGGCCGTGGCTGAGCCCCAGTCCTTGGTAAAACGCAGAACTACAACCCTCAGAAATACAAGCGGAAGAAGAAGTAAAGGGACCTTTTTGAATTTTCACACTGGCCTGTCTCCACATCAGGTATTCTCCCTGAGGGTATGGCTGGCAGGGGCGGAATCCTGGGGTCGTAGATGAGCCACAGAGCCTAGGGCAAAAACGTGGAACTACAGCTCCCAGAATTCTGAGCAGAATCAGAAATAAATGGAACATTTGAAGTCTCACAACAGCCTGATGCAGCCTAAGGTATACTTCCTGGGGTGGTGTAGGTCAGGCGGGGGCGCCGCTCACATGGCCACATAGTAATGCAAAGACAAGGAAATTCATCACCAGGGAAGGTAATATCTTAAAGAAAAAAGAAACAGTACTCTAGAGGAATCTATCCATGAACTTACAACACCATGGGGAAACAATGCAGATCCCCAGTTGGAGGAACAGATTAAGAAATCAACCCCTGAAGACTCGAAAAAGAATGCAGAAATATCATCACTTAAAAACTCAGTAGATGAAATGAAAAACACAATAGGGGCTCTCAATAGTAGGATGACAGCAGTGGAAGAGAGAATCAGTGAGACTGGAGATGAGCTGTAGAAAGCACTCAGAGAACTACATAAGATGAAAAAAAAAGACCGGAAAATGGATCAGCAACAGAACAGAGAACGATTGGATGAAGCCAGGCGGAACAACATAAGAATCATCGAAGTCACAGAGGGACAGAAAACTAACCCCAAGGAAAGTAAAACAGTTAAAAACATCCTGGCTGAAAAGTTCCCCGAGATAAAGGGATGAAGGCATCCAGATCCATGAAGCCTGATGCGTATCAGCAAGAAGAGACCCCAATAGAAAGACTCCAAGACACATCCTAGTCAAAGTAATGGATGCCATAGACAGAGATGTAATTCTTCAGGCAGCAAGATCAAAGAAGGAAATTGTATACAAAGGAGCATCCATTCGGTTTTCAGCAGACTTCTCAGAATAGACCCTCCAAGCTCGAAGGCAGTGGTGGTATATAGTAAAAAAAAAACTCAATGAAATGAATGCCTCAGCAAGAATTCTTTATCTGGCTAAACTCATTTAGATTTGAAGGACATATATACAGCTTTGTGGATAAACAAGAGCTTATGAACTTTGTAAATTCAAATACAAACTTAAAAGAACTACACAAAGAAAGATCTACTCTTGATCACTTGATCACTTGATCACTTGAATCCCGTTATTCATCGATTTGCTCGAGCGGGCGCCAGTAACATTTCCATTGGACCCTATCACGTGCCAATGTAGCCCAATGGCATCTGTTTGATTTAGGAATATGAAGAGCCTCAAACCGTTCCTTCAGGGTCTTAACAAGGAAGTCTGACCATCTTGTAGGTGGGCGGCCACGTGATCTTTTGACATCCCGTGGGATCCAGTCAGTAACGGCTCTAGTCCAGCGGTTGTCTCCAAATCGCATTACATGTCCAGCCCATCTGATTTTCGATGTCTTGGCAAACGAGACAGTGTCCCTGATTCTGGAATAGCGACGGAGGTCAGAACTCCGATTCCCTTCTCTCACTTGAGTGAGACGTGATATTCCAAGCATAGCTCTTTCGATGCCTCTCTGGGAGACCCGAATAGCATTCTCATCCTGCTTTCGTAGGGCCCAGGTCTCTGGAGGCGTATGTTAATGCAGGGAGAACGGTGGAGTCGAAGAGATGTGCCCGGAGCCGGAGGTTCTTTGTCCTTTTTAGCTATTTCTTCAATGCCTTTGAAGGCATTCCATGCCGCTCTCTTCCTCCTGCGCAGCTCAGGTTTTAGGTCGTTCATCATGTTGACTTCTCGACCTAGGTACACATAACTGCTGCATTCAGAGATGCTTGTTCCATTGAGAGTGAATGGGGCCTCTGGAACTAGTTCATTTCTCATGAACATAGTTTTCTTCAGATTCAGCTGTAGACCTACCTTTCCACATTCCTCGGTCAAAGTCAGCCAGCATTTGTGCCGCTTGGCTAATGTTTGGTGTTATTAGAACGATGTCATCAGCGAAGCGGGAGGTGGTGTAGTTGCCGACCATCTATCTTCACTCCCATTCCTTCCCATTCTAATTGTCTCATGGTGTTCTCGAGGGTGGCACTGAAGAGTTTTGGTGAGATGGTATCACCCTGTCGAACCCTCTCTTTTGACATCAATGATCACTTCTTTGTAGAATGGTGAGATCCTGGTGGTGAATCCGTAATACAGCTCACGAAGGATCTTGATGTATTGGGTTTGAACACCCTGTTTGACTAGGGCTTCGATGACTGCTTCAGTCTCCACAGAATCAAAGGCTTTCTGTAAATCAATGAACGTGAGACAGAGTGGCATCTTGTACTCCCTACAAACCTCAATGAGCTTGGTTAGTGTGTGGATATGGTCGATTGTGCTGAATCCTTTCCGAAACCTGCTTGCTCGCATGGTTGTCCTTCATCTAGTGTTCTGCTAATCCTGTTCAGGATGACTCGTGTAAACAGCTTGTAGATGACAGACAACAGGCAGATGGGGCGATAGTTGCTGATGTCGTGAATGTCTCCCTTCTTGAACAGTAAAAACTGTCCTGCTGGTTTTCCATTGGGAGGGCACCTTGCATTCGGACAGGTAGCGTGTGAAGAGCCGAGCTAGTGTATTGATGAGTACCGACGGCAGATTCTTCAGATGTTCGGGTCTGACTTTGTCTGGGCCTGGTGCTGTTCCCTTCTTTACCGATGAGATGGCATGTCTGATTTCATAAGGGAGAACATTGGGAATGACATATCCATCCTGTGGAATTTGGTATGTGGGCAGGTGGATGTGGCTATCAAAGAGATTTGAGTAGAAGTCCTGGATAATCTTCTCCATTGCCTTTCTGGAAGATGTGATAGATCCATCAGGCGTCGGAGGGCAGTCATCTTGGTCTTATAGTTGGTGAAGGACAGGCGGGCAGTGCGGAATACTTTTCCCGGCTTCTGCTGCATCTTCCAGTATTTCTGCTCTTCTGTCTTTGAGGGTCTGCTTTTATCGCTTCTCTGCACTGTTTAGCAAGCTTGGACTTTAGCATTTGGTCTCCTGAGGCTCGCTGCCACACGTTGGTGAATGAGCTCAAGAGTTTCTGAAGACAAGCGTCCTTTTTGTGTCTTTCTCTCTCTCGGCATTCTTCGCACAATCATGGAGGTGCTGAACCAGTCGGTTGTATTCTTCATCGATGTCATCAATGATGGTATCTTCCCATGTTGCCGCAATGGTGCCAAAAAGAGTTCCCAGTTGGTGGTCGTTCTGAGAGTTCTCGTCTTAAACTTTGCAGCTTTTCTCTCCCGTTGAGGGAAGTAGAATTTTTGCACGAAGGGGAGACGGTGGTCCGATCCTGTTTGGAATTTGGGGACGACAGCAACATCGGTCAGACAAAACTGTCGATTGAAGATGATGTGGTCAATTTCATTGTGGAACTGTCCGCCAGGGAGATTCCCATGTCCAACGTTTCGCTTCAGCCTTCTGGAACTGTGAGTTCCCATGAATAGTCTTGGTGGACATGATGAACTCAGATAGTCTCTCACCCTGTTCGTTCCATTCTAGGCCATGGGTCCCGATGTGGAGTTCTTCAGCCGATCTTCTCGGTCCTATCTTGGCATTAAAATCACCGACTATGATCTTGTAGAAGGTGTGATCTTTTTATAGATCTACTCTAAGATGACACAAAACCCAAAAGAACGACTAAAATATACAGAAAGATGGCACAAAGTCCCAAGACAATAATCTCAATATCAATGGTTTAAATGTACCTATTAAGAGACACAGAGTGGCAAAATGGAACAAATAATTGAATCCGACACTCTGCTGCCTTCAAGAAACACACCGGAACATTCTGGAGCAAAGACAGGCTCAAAATAAAAGGCTGGAAAACAATCCTTCACTCAAACAACCCATTCAAAATGGCTGGGTTAGCCATACTGGTATCCGACAACATAGACTTCAGTCAGAAAGGAGAGTGAAGGTCACTTATTAATAGTCAAAGGATACATATATGAGAAAAGAAATCACGAAATTAAACAAATACACCAACGAGGGGCCAGCAAATTACCTAAAACAACTACTAATAGACTTCAAAGAAGACATTGACAGCAACACAATTCTAGTTGGAGACTTCAACACTGCCCTATCAACCCTGGATAGATCAACAAAATTGAAGTTTACCAGGAAATACTGGGCCTAAAAGAAGAGAGTGGAAGCAAGAGGGCTGGTAGACATATACAGGGCATTCCATCCCCAAAAGGCTGAATACACTTTCTTCTCCAGTGTACATGGAACATACTCCAAAATAGATCACATGCTGAGCCATAAATCATACCTCCATAAAATCAAGAAGATGGAAATTGTGCCAACTATTTTTTCAGACCATGATGCACTGAAAACAGAAGTTAAGTATACACAAAAGGCGGAGACCAATATCAAGTACCTGGAAACTAAACAGCTCACTGCTGAACAACCAGCAAGTCATAAAAGAAATCAAAGAGGAAATCCAAAGATTCCTGGTAACAAATGAGACTGAAGACACGAATTACCAGAACATGTGGGATACAGCGAAAGCAGTGTTAAGAGGCCAGTTCATAGTTCTTCAAGCATTCATCAGAAAAGAAGAAAAGGCCATCAGAGTCTGACTTCACAACTTAAGATCTTAGAGAGTGATCAACAAAAAGGAGGCCAACCCAAGCAGAAAGAAAAGAAATGATAAAACTTAGAGCAGAAATTAATGAGATGGAATGTGAAAAACAATCCAGAAGATCAACGAAACCAAAAGCTGGTTCTTTGAAAAAATAAACAAGATTTACAAAACCACTTGCAATGTACACATAACTGCTGCATTCAGAGATGTTTGTTCCATTGAGAATGAATGGGGCCTCTGGAACTAGTTCATTTTTCAAGAACATAGTTTTGCTGAGATTCAGCTGTAGACCTATCTTTCCACATTCTCAGTCGAAGTCACCCAGTATTTGTGGCACTTGGCTAATTTTGGTGTTATTAGAACGATGTCATCAGCGGGCGGAGGTGGTTTAGTTGCCGACCATCTATCTTCCACTCCCATTCCTTCCGCATTCTAATTGTTACATGATGTTCTCAAAAGGGTGCTGCTGAAGAGTTTTGGTGAAATCATATCATCCTGCTGAACCCCTCTTTTGACATTGATGATCACTTCTTTGTAGAACAGTGAGATCCTGGTGGTGAATCTGTAATACGCCTCACGATAGATCTTGATGTACTGGGTTTGTAACGCCCTGTTTGGAGAGGGCTTCGATGACCGCTTCAGTCTCCACAGAATCAAAGGCTTTCTTTAAATCAATGAACGTGAGACAGAGTGGCATCCTGAACTCCCTATAAACTTCAATGAGCTTGGTTACCGTGTGGATATGGCCAATCGTGCTTTGAATCCTTTTCGGAAGCCACCTTGCTCACATGGTTGCTCTTTATCTAATGTTCTGCCAATCCTGTTCAGGATGACTTGAGTGAACAGCTTGTAGATGACAGAAAACAAGCAGATGGGGCAATAGTTGCCAATGTCATGGATGTCTCCCTTCTTAAACAGTAGAACTGTCTTGCTGGGTTTCCAATGGGAGGGCACCTTGCATTTGGGACAGGTAAGCGTGTGAATAGCCGGAGACAGTGTATTGATGAGTACTGAAGGCGGAGTCTTCAGGTGTTCAGGTCTGACTTTGTCTGGGCCTGGTGCTGTTCCCTTCTTTACTGATGAAATGGCATGTTGGATTTCAGAAGGGAGAACGTTGGGAACGACATATCCATCCTTGGAGTTTGGTATGTGGGCAGATGGACGTGGCTATCAAAGAGATCTGAGTAGAAGTCATGGATAATCTTCTCCATTACCTTTCTGGAAGATGTGATAGATCCATCAGGACGTTGGAGGCAGTAATCTTGGTTTTATAGTTGGCGGGGGACAGGCGGGCATTGCAAATGCTATTCCGGTTTCTGCTGCATCTTCCAGTATTACTGCTCTTCTCACTTTAAGGTCTTCCTTTATGGCTCTCTGCACTGCTTTGCAAGCTGTGATGTTAGCATTTGTTCGCCAGAGTCTTGCACGTTGGCCAATGAGCTCGAGAGATTTTGAAGACAGGTGTCCTTTGTGTTTTTTTTTCTCTCTGCATTCTTCGCACAATCATGGAGGTGCTGAACCTGTCAGTTGTATTCTTCATCGATATCTTCAATATGACATATATGTTAAAACTAAGAAACTTACTTGGGTGTCTGTTATTTCTTTTGAATAATTTTGGAATGATGATATTTAAGTTTGAGGTTACCAGGAATAAGATGAATTAATTAATACTACTGCAAACATATGACAACCTGTAAAATCTCAAATAGATATTAAGGGAAAAGAAAGAACATGAAGTACAATATTCTAAATACTACAAAAATAAGGAATTCAGAATA